>JAJIBD010011925.1:0-31734 GCA_021461705.1 Cryptotis parvus
GCCTTCTGCCTGGGCTCGAATTCATTTTTCTCTGTTAATCTGGTCTTGAGGTCAGCGTCCCTCCTGGGCGGGCTCTGATGTGCTGCAGCATCTGGACAGCAAAAATGGTGGCTAATGTGGTGGGCAAGTCTTTCGGCTGCTTCCAGGAACCCCCCAAAGGTGATGGGCCAACACCTAACACCCATCTGTCCTCCTGGGGGCCCCATGGTCAGCTGAGCCAGAGGAGAGCCAAGTTCCAGCTCCCCCAGCTGCGTCTGAGGCTCTGCATGCTCCAACACTTGTCCTTTCACCAGTGCACATTTACCACCATCAAGGTCCTCAGTTTCTCTCCTGCCACCGAGCCTGCCTCTATGGCAGTTCTTCTCCTTCTCCTTCTCCTTCTCCTTCTCCTTCTCCTTCTCCTTCTCCTCCTCCTCCTCCTCCTCCTCTTCTACTTCTCCTCTTCTTTTTTTTTTCTTTTCTTTTTTTTTTTTTTAATTTTTTTTATTTTTACAATTACAAAGATATACAATTAAAAGTTCATATTTGGGTTTTGGTCATACAGTGTAGCAGCACCCATCCCGCCACCAGTGCCCATCTCCCACCACCAACGTCCCCGGTTCCCTCCCCCTCCCCCAGCCCTCCTCCATGGCAGGTTCTTTATTTCTTTCCATTGAACAGAAACTTTGACAAGGAAGAAATTCGAATGGCCAAAAGGCATAATAAAAAATGCTCATCATCACTAATCATCAGAGAGATGCAAATCAAAACAACAATGAGATATCATCTCATACCACAGAGACTGGCCCATATCCAAAAGGGTAAAAAACAACAAGTGCTGGCGTGGATGTGGGGAAAAGGAGACTCTCATCCATTGTTGGTGGGAAAGTCGACTTGTACAACCTTTCTGGAAAACAATATGGACATTCCTCCAAAGACTAGAAATTGAGCTCCCTTTTGACCCAGCCATACCACTCCTGAGAATATACCCTGGGAAGCCAAAAACACACAGTGGAAACACCATCTGCACTTTTATTTTCATAGCAGCATTATTCACAATAGTCATAACCTGGAAACAACCAGTATGCCTGAGAACTAATTACTGGATAAAGAAACTGTGGTACATCTACACAATGGAATACTATGCAGCTGTTAGGAAAAATGAAGTTATGAAACTTGCCTATAAATGGATGGACATGGAAAGAATCATGTTGAGTGAAATTAGCCAGAAGGAAAAACACAGATATAGAATGATTGCATTTATTTGCTTGACATAAACATACATATATATATATATATATATATATATATATATATATATATATATATATATATATATATACATATTGATCTTTTGATCACTTGATATCCTGCTATTCGATTTGCTCAAACAGGTGCCAGTAATGTTTCCATTTGACCCTATCACGTGCCAGTGTAGCCCAATGGCATCTGGTTTTTGGGGGGATATTAAGAGCCTCAAATGCTCGTTTAGGGTCCTGATAAGGAAGTTTGACCATCTTGCAGGTGGCCGGCCATGCGATCTTTTGACCTTCACGTCGGATCCAATCAGTAACAGCTCTAGTCCAACGGTCATCTCCAGATCGCATTATAGGACCAGCCCATCTGATTTTTTGATGCCTTGGCAAATGAGACAGCATCCCTGATTCTGGAATAGCGATGGAGGTCAGAACTCCGGATTCCTTCTCTCACTTGAGTGAGGCGTGGCATTCCAAGCATGGCTCTTTCGATTCCTCTTTGGGAGACACAAGCGGTATTCTCATCCTGCTTTCGTAGGGCCCAGTTCTCTGAGGCATATGTTAACGCAGGGAGAATGGTGGAATCAAAGAGGTGTGCCTGGAGCCAGAGGTTCTTTGTTCTTTTTACTATTGTTTCGATGTTTTTGAAGGCAGTCCATACTGCTCTTTTTCCTCCTGCGCAACTCAGGTTTTAGGTCGTTCATCATGTTGACTTCTCGACCTAGGTACACATAGCTGTTGCATTCAGAGATGTTTGTTCCATTGAGAGTGAATGGGGCCTCCGGAACTAGTTCATTTTTCATGAACATAGTTTTGTTGAAATTCAGCTGTAGACCTATCTTTCCACATTCTCGGTCGAAGTCAGCCAGCATTTGTGCCGCTTGGCTGATGTTTGGTGTTATTAGAACGATGTCATCAGCGGGCGTAGGTGAATTGCAGTTGCCGGCCGCTTATCTTCACTCCCATTTTTTTCCCATTCTAATTGTCGTATGATGATTTTGAGGGTGGTGCTGAAGAGTTTTGGTGAAATGGTATCACCCTGCCAACCCCTCTTTTGATGTTTATGATCACGTCCCTGTAGAATGGTGAGATTCTGGTGGTGAAACCGTAATACAGTTCACGAAGGATCTTGATATATTGGGTTTGAATGCCCTGTTCGGTTAGGGCTTCTATGACCGCTTCAGTCTCCACAGAATCAAAGACTCTCTTTAAATCAATGAACTTGAGACAGAGCGGCATCTCGAATTCTCTATAGACTTCAATGAGTTTGGTTATCGTATAGATATGGTCGATTGTGCTGAATCCTTTTTGGAAGCCAGCCTGGTCGCATGGTTGTTCTTCATCTAATGTTCTGCCAGTCCTGTTCAGGATGACTCGAGTGAACAGTTTATATATGATGGACAATAGGCAGATGGGGCGATAGTTGCCAATGTCATGAATGTCTCCCTTCTTGAACAGTAGAACTGTCCTGCTAGTTTTCCATATATATATATATGTATTTCCATTGGTGCCCTCCCAATGTATATATACAATGTATATATGTATATATACATATATATACACATACATATATACATACACACACACACACACATATATATATATGACCCAGAAATGGGCCCCACCCATACGGCTACACCCCAAACATCTGTGCTTATCAGAGCTAAGGTGAAGCAGAATGTGCCTGGTCTTCTCACCTCTGATCACAGAAATATGTAAATCAATGACCATTATCTTGCAAATATTACCTTGCAAATGCTAAATATGTGACTGTTTTCTATTACAATGGCCCAGGAGCTTGCAAATGCCCTGTGATGTGTACTTGTATCCCCTCCACCCAAATATTGTATAAAAGGCTTAAACTGTTTTCAGTAAATTGAGTACTGCTATCCAGAACTTCCTGATGCATCAGTGTCATTCTTTCTTTCCTTTCTCAGCAGCAGCGGCAAGGCAGAGTTTCCCCCCAAGTCCATCCCTCTCTTTTTTCCGGAGGGGTGAAGTCCGGCAAGATCTAGGTCTTCCTCATTTGTGTCGGGGGCTGCTGGCCAGGACCCCTGACATATCTATCTATCTATCTATCTATCTATCTATCTATCTATCTATCTATCTATCTATCTATCTATCTATATCTTTTCTTTCTTTCTATCTATCTATCTTTTCTCTCTATCTACCTACCTATCTATCTATCATCTATCTATCTATCTTCTATCTATCTATATACATATTATGATACCAATATCCAAGGTCAGACAAAACATGGATCAGGAGGTCTTTTCAAAAATGGAATCTACCACAAGCTTCTGGGAGTCAGAGGTTGGGTGGGACAGAGAAGGGAACAGTGTGCTAACAATTGTTGTAAGTGATAATACCAGCCTAGAACTGAGTATTGAATATAGGCAAAAAGATACACATGATAACCTCTAAATGTATGTATCGCAATCCCCGATAGATAGATAGATAGGTAGGTAGGTAGGTAGAATGAGAGAGAGAGAGAGAGAGAGAGAGAGAGAGAGAAGAGATAAAGAACTCTCCATAGAGGCAGGCTAGGGGAGAGGGGAGGGAATCGGGGAAATTTGTGGTGGGAAATGGGCACTGGTGGAGGGATTGGTGCTGAAACAATGCATGACCGAAACCTGGACATGAACGCCATTATAATTGTATATCTCACAGTAGTATAATTGTAAGGGTTGGCCACCCGATGGGGTGACTGACTGGGAGCCTAGGAACGCCGCACCTACCAAGGAAAACTCTGAGAGACCAAGTCCTATGCAAAAGCAAGGGTTTTATTAATAAGCGAGTATACTCGGGCTCATAGCGTGACCCCAAGCGGTCAGTGGCTAAGAGCCCCGAGCCCTTTCAGGGACGATCTTTTAAGGAATAATTCCCGCGCTACAGAAAAGCCAGCGCATAACTATCCAATAGGTTTAAAATATTACATCAAGGTCTGCGCGCAGGCAGCCAATCACTCTGCACCAGGTAACCATCACCCACCCATCTGAGTGTGCCTAATACTTCTTTCCATATTTGGCACGGCATGGGCCCAGTCAGGTATCATACCAAATACAGAGGGGGGACATCAGACGCAACCTCTCGGGAATGTTTGCCTTATAGCCCTCCCTGGAATTATTTGCTTAAGGCCCTTCCTGCTGTGCTCTTATCAAGCCATCATTTTATCAATTATCGGTTGAGCCATCATTTTATTAGTTACCTCTGGCATTTTACCAGCTACCTCTGTTTCCTGTCTTTGTGTTCTGTGGGTGAGGGGCCATCCTTTCATTCCCCCTTTTCTTATGGGGGGTTCTCTAATCCTAGAGACCATTAGAGACCTTTACTTCATAGGGCCTGATGCTGTTGCCTGAGTACTAACAACTTGACTTCACCCACCCGGTCTCTGATGAATGCAAGTAGCCTATCAAGAAGGCAAGGCCCAACTGTCAAAATCAATAAGAATATGATGAGGGGCCCGGCTAGGGCTGAAAACAAGGTATCAGGGGACTGCGCACCCCAAGACTTAAACCACCCTCTCCGCGCTTCCTTCACTATCCCAGAGTGGTCTGCGTAGAAGCAGCACCTTTTTTTAGACTAGATTGCTTCACTGCCATGGGGCCGTTTTCTGTCAATCTATCCACATTATATTTCTTTTAAGAGATTTCACCGCCTTATATTTTTTAAGGGAAAATGGGTGAAGGTCCATCTTCTGGAGCTGCTTCATGCTGACAAAGGGACTGTAGACCCTGCCTGTGCAAGGGGTGAAATCTTCAAATGGGTCCCATGCAATGAATGGATCAGATTTTCTGAGGTTATTATTATCTGCAAGAAAAGATCAGATCAATTAGGCTAAGAACATTACTTAGAAATGATTAGGCCCTGGAAGAGTAAATAGTCCCTCTTTGCCCTAGTGAGGGCAGAATACTTTGCTGTTTTAGAAAACACAGTGTTAAGGTAACACAAATTGAAGCAAACATTTTGTGACCAGATTTTTTTTTTTATAGGAACACCAAGCCACCTCTCTGGCTTTTTGTACAACATAGAAAAAGCCTTGCCCCTCTCACTGAATGTGTTAGAACCAATAGATGACTATACGCTGATCATCTAAACTTTCGCACAAAGTCAAATTGTTAATCCTTAAGATTTATGACACATAAAACACAGTTTTGAGTTACTCTAAACTGCCCTGTTTTGTCCCTTCCTATGGACAATTGTTATTCCCTAATGTTACTGGATGAGGTATTGGTACCCTGATGGCTCAAGAATTAAAAGCTTTAAAAATCCTTATAAATCTTAGAATTTCCAAATGACTGTGTTCTCATAGAACTAACAATAAACTTCCAACCAATTTGGATGCTAACTTGAAAACCCTTGTTCTATAGAGTACGTTTGCCTTTTAGCTGATGTTCCTGGTTGGACTGAAGTCATGCATAACCTGAGTTCCCTTTTAGACTAGGCTGATTACCTATGGTTAGTAAAACAAGTTTTATCTGGATTATCCAAGGGGTACCTTTTAAATCAAGTCTATTTGGATACATACATTTATTTAATTGCCTTTTGTAGAGATAGAATTTGATCTTTACAAAAGTTATAGAAATATGATTTTCTCTCCACCTTCGCTTTAAATTTGCCAAATGACTTTTATAAACCTGACTGGTTCTTTTGCATAAACACAGCAACACTGGAGAACTCTTCACTTAGGGTTACTACTAAGAAGTCCTGGGAATTGGCTGAGGCAGAGCAGGCAAACACCAATCATGGTATTTTAATGTCTTTACCTGTCACGTCAGGGCTACCCCAGGCTTGGCCATAACTTGAAGATCCATGATGAGCTACAGGTGACCTTGGGCCTCTTCCACTGGGTTGAGCAGAGTGTGACAACATCCCTCTTTGGGGCTGAAGCCATTCCCTTCTGCAGCAGCTGTTCTTATTGCATGGCCCAGGCAATTGTCAGTCACCACAGATTGGCAGATTCCTCGTTCTTCACAGCAGAGATGATCCTTGAGCTGGCCTGCCTTTAGGGTCTCCCTGAGGTTTGTAACTATCTGCTTCTGTTACTTAGACCAATTCCTTTGACTTCTATTTTCCCTGGAAGAGGGCCTTGGGGTCCCATACTGCCTTTTCTGTCTGCAAAAGGGCTAGGCCCAATTACAGAGAGGAAATATTTTGTTTGAGTTTATGCAAACCAACACAGTGCCATAAACCATTAAAAACATACTGAAGGTGTAAAGAGAGAAAAGCACACATTACACTTTTACTCACAACGAAGTACAATACGCCAATATGCTGTTGGAACTGCTTAAAAGAAGCACAAAGTCCAGTTGAAATAGAGCAGACAGTTTAGCAGTATCCTAACTCATTTGATTCCATGTCAAAACCCTAATTACCAATTTTTAGGAGCACTGTAACAGGAGTTCATACCATTTGTCTAATATCTTTTCCATAGATTTTACCAAATAGGTACTAGAACAATTCTTTAGAAAAGAGTTTCTTAGTTTATTTACTAACATTCTCAGACCTTTTACACATTCCTGTACATTCATTCTGTCCTGTAACTTTCCTGTAAGAACAAGCCTTCACTTTAACAGAATTCCTTCCTTTTTCCCACAGACATTTCCATCCATTATCTTTCTGTTACTTAAAATGCATTATCTAGACTTCTTATAGTTACACCCTAAAGGTTTAACTGCCTTACTTTACAGAGCTCAGTACAGATTAATCTCCCAATTTGGAAACAAGTTGCTAGTTATTATTTCATCTAGCATAGCAAAACTACTTCAAAGCATTAAATCAGTTGCATACATATTCAAGAGGCTGACCTGCTTACAATTAAAGTTCTTTTAAATTTATGCTTGGCAAAGGTTCACTTTATATTAGAAATTATCCAGAAAACATTTAAAATTTTATCTTTAGAATTTCAGTTTTTAGGAACACAAACAATGCAAAGTTAAAATACCCAAAAGATTGCTACCAAGTAACAGTAAAGATTTCACACTTGTGAATAACTAAGACTTTCAAGGTAAAGACTAGGTTGATACCTGTTGGCAAAGCTCACATGTATTAAGACTATCTCAATAATAGCACATACCGGGCAGACTAAAAACAAAGTCTGAAAAAGAAAAACTGATTGCCGTTATTTACTTTCTACAGTTTTTTTAATCTTTCATGTTTAGAAGCCACAAAATTTAAACCAACATTTTTAGCAACTTGAATGTTAAAGAGATTCACCTTTTTTTTTTTTTTTTTTCCAGCAAGGGCTACTTTGGAATTTTACCAGATTTATCAGGCTGAGGTGATTACCCTATTGCAGAAATAAAACGAATATGTACCAACATAAAAAACCTTTGAACTACCAATTTTTCATGAAACACAAGACCTTCTTTGATTTAATTGCAACAGTTTTTGTACCTTAGTTAATTTTCAAAAGCGGCCTAATTTCTCATTAGAATTTAGCCTAAACTTATGAGGTAAAGCTCTGCACTACCTTACAAAGTTCTTATTTCTTTGCTGACTCTGGCTCTAGCTCCCACCCTTTTTAAACAGCACAAGTTCGGGAGCAGAGAGAATTTCAGGGATCAGGAACACTTAAAAGGTTTTACAATTAGACCCTTTAACTTTTTACCATAAGATTTAGATTGAACATGTCAATTTCTCCTGCTCAACACTCAGTTTGGAACACACTGCCTATCCCTGGCTCAGCAATTTGCTCTTGATTTCAACTTGGTTTCATTTAGCACTTTAACGTTTCACACAGACAAGACAACTGCAAACAATTGATGGCCACCACACATGCACACACATACATATACAGTTGATTGATTGATCTTTAGTTATGATTTGACCCTTTTGGAAGGGTAGAGGAGACTGAGAGACTGAGAAAGGAAGGGCAGTCCCCCAGGGCAAATAGCCCTGCTCCACCGGTTTGGACCTCGCCTTGTCCAGTTTTTAGCTGAACCAGTCTCTGTTCCCTGCCTGGGCAGTTGGTGTGGGGTCCTGTTCTGGTTCCTTTACTTTCAAGACACACATACAGCAAATCTGACATTTTTCTTTTCTTTGCAAAGCTTGGTACAATACCATGAAGGCCTGGATGTTAGATATATACTCAGGCCACGTGTTATTACAAAGATCCTTAAGACGCTTTGAGGTCACTGTTTTAACAAGCAACACAGGGGGACTCTAACCCCTCCCATACTGGCCACTCCAGAGGGGACTCTAACCCCTCACATGCTGGCCACTAATTCAGAGAATCATCATGCTGTGGACCTCTTGATCAGTGATCTCTGCATTACTACAGGTGTCCCTGGGGGCCCTCCCAGGCATCCACCACGACCACAACCTGTGTGTGGAGCTGGGCCTAACCTGCCATGGGCTTCCAAGAGATCGGGAGAAGAAAAGTTCTGTCTTGCTTGCTTGCTACTTTCTGTGGCCTTGCTGATGTTTGCTGCATCTCTTACTAGATTATGTGCCTTTCTGTCTTGGTGAGAGGTTTTCCTTCCTAGCCTTTTACCCTTTTTTTTTTCTTTGCCGGGGGGCAAAAGCTGCTAGAGACCTCGTTTACATTTTAATTGACCTCCAGGTGTGCTCTAGCCATTTCTCTCACTAGTAAGGGGAGAAAGGGAAAAGGACTGCTGAAATTTGGTTTCCTAGAATCTTTCACTAGTGAGTTTCCTCCCATTCCTCCCATGCAAGCTCCACAGGTGACGCGAGACAGACAAAGGAGGGGGTACCAATTTACAGAGACCATTCAGTTGCTTGTCTACCGGTGAAGAACTTAGCCGTAGTGGACTCAGCAGTTGTGACTTGCGGCCGACCACTAGGTCAGCGCCACCATAGACCATATGTTCTTCCTAGCAGACAGCCCACTCGGGCTCCAGAACCTTTGTGGGACCTTAAGGGTGCTGGTCATGGAGCCACAGCCTCACGCCAGCCCCCAGGGTGCTCATACACACACTCACTCACACAGAGGTTATAACATTCCTCCCCCTTCCCCCTAGAGATTTCCGAGGGAGCAGCATACCTTTTATGCAGATTTTTACTGATTACCTCCTTCTGGTGGAACTCCTCACAGCCACTCACTGCAATGTTCTGCTGCAGTAGCCAAAATAATGTAGGTGGGCCTCACTGGTGGCTTATGTGAGGTGGGAAGGGGAGAGAAATGTAATTCCTTGCGGTACATGATGTCAATAACCAAACATACACAGGTCACAATTACAAGTAGGATAGAGATTACTTCACACAGTTTCACACTCTCTTCAATCACGCGGACCGGTCCTCCTTTCACTCAGACTCACCCCACACTCACCACTTTCACAATCCGGATTTGGAATTTTTTGTTCGAACAGGTTTGCTTAGACTGCTGTGATGAGCTCAAGAGAATCCTCGGTGTTGGGCGCCAACCTGCTGTTTCTGGGTTACAAACCTAGGTCTTCTCAGGACTCACCCTGAGGCCGGGACTCGAACCCGGACTTCTCTCACTCTCGACTTGGAAGGAGGAAGGAGGCATTCGTGTCTCCTTCCCCCAGACGGAGTCAGCCATTCTGCTGAATAAAAGGTCAGAGAAAGAGGAGTAGAAGGAGTCTGCCCCATGGCCAGTGAGGCAGGAGAGAGAAATTCAGGGTACAGTAAGAAAGTCAGAAGAGACAGAAGAACACTGAACGACAATAACACACCTAAACGAGTTCTCCACAAACACGACAAGGGCAAGGGTCTAGGGGGTTGGTTCAAGTCTCAGTCACACTCCAAAAGCCAGCTGGCACCCAAATACAAATTTCACTAACAAATGGAAGGAAGCAGCAATGCCTTTCTTCCGCCAAACGGAGAAGTCCGGGCGTCCCGGGTCTCCCACCACCACCGGGCGTCCCCCAGGGCTGTGACCTGTGGTTCTAGGACACGTCTATCCACCACAGCTGGGGAGAGAGTAGGTGAGGCTCACGCCCCTACCAACTTCCCGATCCAGCAGTCACTCCAAAAAGCCAGCTGGCACCCAAATACAAATTTAGCGATCGCAGTTTTAAAGGACGTCCACTTACCCAGGATGATCTTGTCAGGGTCCTCGAGGCAGGCGGGGTCCTTGGCTCCCGGATCCCGGACGAGCCCCCAAATGTAAGGGTTGGCCACCCGATGGGGTGACTGACTGGGAGCCTAGGAACGCCGCACCTACCAAGGAAAACTCTGAGAGACCAAGTCCTATGCAAAAGCAAGGGTTTTATTAATAAGCGAGTATACTCGGGCTCATAGCGTGACCCCAAGCGGTCAGTGGCTAAGAGCCCCGAGCCCTTTCAGGGACGATCTTTTAAGGAATAATTCCCGCGCTACAGAAAAGCCCGCGCATAACTATCCAATAGGTTTAAAATATTACATCAAGGTCTGCGGCGCAGGCAGCCAATCACTCTGCACCAGGTAACCATCACCCACCCATCTGAGTGTGCCTAATACTTCTTTCCATATTTGGCACGGCATGGGCCCAGTCAGGTATCATACCAAATACAGAGGGGGACATCAGACGCAACCTCTCGGGAATGTTTGCCTTATAGCCCTCCCTGGAATTATTTGCTTAAGGCCCTTCCTGCTGTGCTCTTATCAAGCCATCATTTTATCAATTATCGGTTGAGCCATCATTTTATTAGTTACCTCTGGCATTTTACCAGCTACCTCTGTTTCCTGTCTTTGTGTTCTGTGGGTGAGGGGCCATCCTTTCATAATAAACTATTTTTTAAAAAGTATCTGTCTATAAAAAAAAAAATTCAAGTGAATAAAAACTGATTATGGAATTACTTCTTTAGAGGGGGCTCGGACCCACAGGTGTCACAAAAGGCCTCTCTGTGACATGATACTGGACATTACAGACATAGGAGCCATTCATATTCATGTTCGTGAGGGGTGAACTGTGACAGGGGCTCACCACAGCTGCACTGGTTGTGGATGATAAGGCAAGAGAGGAGGGTGACAGGATATCGTGGCTAGAAAGAGATTAAAAAGAGAAAGGGAAGATGAGGAACAGGAGAATGGGAGCATACACCTTGCCCAAAGAAATCTGGAAGACAGAGATGGAGCAGCTGAGATAGGGGATGCAGGGTGGATGAGGGGAGAGAATAGACAACAAAGAAACTCATACATAATTCAAAATGTTTTCATAACTATCTCTGGGAGAGAACTCCTCATTTATGGGGCCATATGCTACCAAATAAAGTCTTCTCAAAGTAAAGCCACCCTCTAGGGGAGCGCTTAACTAGATTGTGTGAGCAGGGAGGCAGGAGTCCTGATTCCATGGACACACAACAGCACATCTAGTGCACCTGGTTCTAACATATCTTAAGTACTTGAAAAGGTTGGAGCCACATGGGAACCATGTTTGAATTAAACTCTCTTAGGGGTTCAAAGGAACAGAAAGAATGGGGCATGAAAAAAAATTAAAATTAAAAAAAAGAACGGGGCATGGATTTCTCTGAACCCAGAACAGACACAAACTTGACTGTAGAGTGTTGAGTCATGACAGTACCACCCAGTTCTGTGCATGAGATTGACAGGAAGTGCCCCACTATGCTATAGAATCAAGGCTGTGTGAAGGGACACCTTTAATCACCAAAGTCCAGCTCCACTGTCAGGGCAGTCAATTGATATTCAAGGTGATTAAAATATTTTATTTGCATCACACCTGAAAGTTGGGAGAAGGTGGTCTCACATTCTAGTGATCTGCTAGCATGCATAATCAAAAGAAAGTTTGTATCATAAAGTTCCTGCATGTGTACATTTGAAACATACAAATGAGGACTGGTGAGAACAAGCTGGGCACAAAATTCACATTAGGTTTGTCCTTGGCATATTCCATACCATTCTCAACTTAAAGAACGTTTTCTCACTACTGCATATACTCCATGTTATCTTCCTTGTACAAGCTTTGGGGAAGGACTTAACATTCCCAACAGCTCATGCACAGTAGGGTTTCCCCTCAAGGACATCTTGAGCCCGTCCTAATTTCATTTATACCTGTTTCACACACAGCTATAACATCTCTAGGAGGATATTCCAGAAATGTTCAACGGAGTGAAGAATATATGGTTTCGACATGGTCCTATCACTGGGAAAAGGTCCAGGACTGAAGCCAACTCTATCCTCACACCAGAGGTCCTGGTTTCCCCCTGCCCTCCCAGGGCGGTGGGTTGGCTGTGTAGATGTATATGTGTGTGACCAGAACCCGGGGCAGAGGGTTAGCAGTCCTAGAGCAGTGGGGCAATAGAGAGGTTTTTATGAGGAGGGAAACCCAGGTTTGAGGACAAGGAAGTGACCTTGCTCTAAGATGGTTTCTGATAGAACTTGGAGCCCTGTCACCAGGCACCCACATTCTACTAAAAAGCAATTTAGCTGGTTCACTTGCTGGCAAAGTAGAGCACTGACAATGTTTTTGCTGTTTCCCTAGATTCCCCAGGCTGTTGCCTAAAAGGCACAAGGAGAGAGCAAGGTGAAAGGAATGAGAACATGAAGACACAGTGCAGTCCCTCATGGCATTTTGTACAGAGGACATCATGGTAAGACAAGGTAGCATGGGCAGGGCAGGCCAGTCCAGGCCTCAACACTGATGCTAATAAGGCACTTATATATCCTCTCTCCCCAAGTGTGTATTTGTTCATACACACACCTGAGAATATGTATGTGTTTGTGTGTGTTCATGTGGACATGAGTGCTGAGCTGGTGTGTCACATCAGCGCTACATGAGTAAAAGAGGAGCTGGCTGCTGAGGACACCAACACCTCTCCAGTTCAAACATGGGGTTCCCTGGTTCCAAGGACTTCTAGAAAAGGTGTAGGTTGACTTCGGACATAGAGAGTGCCCTAAACAGACTCCAAATTGGGTGGAGAGAGCCATCTTGCACAACCATTGACAAAGTGTTGATACTACCTCAGACACAAGATTCAGAGGATACAGGTGATAAGGGTGAGAGACCAGAATGGATGTGTCTGAGCATGTGGGGCCAAACCCAGAGGTGACCCAGAAACTGGTGTTCCAACAGATCAGTCATAGGCCTCAGCCCCCTTCTGGGACAGTGTAGTGGGGAAGACATCCTGTGGTGGGACATGGGCTTCGTCTCCCTGCGGGTTCCAGATGGAGTCTGATCTGGAAGCTACCTGGAAACAGTCATATGGGTTATCTGTTCTCTTTCATGTCTGGCTCCTCCTCCAGAATTAGAGCTGGCTTCTCCTTCTCCTGGGAAAGGAGAGAGCTGGGTGCAAGTGGAAAAGCCAGAAAAGCTCCTGAGCCTTCCACTGTCATGCCGCTTGCAGAAGTCATTCCAGAGTGCCAGCCAACATCCTCAGTGACAAGAGAGGCGCTGAGTGCAGGGGGAAACATTGAAAACCCAGCTGGAAGACTCTGAATTGGAAGAGGAGACACCAACAGCACTGCTGGATTAGCCAGTCCTGAGCCCACCTGCAGAGCAGCAAGCGAGTGTGATAGAGGAAAGTTCCGTGT
The DNA here is from genome assembly GCA_021461705.1 of Cryptotis parvus. Taxonomy (NCBI): domain Eukaryota; kingdom Metazoa; phylum Chordata; class Mammalia; order Eulipotyphla; family Soricidae; genus Cryptotis; species Cryptotis parvus. The sequence goes on from JAJIBD010011925.1 coordinate 13,689, forward strand.
TGGACCCATTAGGGATATTGGTATGAATGTATTTTGGGTTCCTTGTAAATGTTATGTTGTTTTATGGGTTTTATTGATTTTTTACTTTAATAAAATTTCAATTGTTCTTATTGTGAATGCTACACTCCCTAGATATGATGTAAATAGAACACCGACAATACTTTGAAGCATTCAAAGAATCTATTTGCAGAATATTTCAGTGCAGTTAGGAAACCTGTCACTGAAGAACTCTTTCTGGGAAATTCTCTCACCTCGCCCTGAGCTCAGTCTGCTCTCGTTTCCTGTCCCATCTCCTATTCTACATATCTCCCACAATTGGCATGACTGGATATCTCCATACAGATAGCAGGTTGAACTGATGAGTTTGGGAGTTTTAGTTATTTAAAATACATCTCAAAAGAGAAAACCATATGTAGAAGTTAGATGTAAACGTGAAGCTCTTTATCCAGTGAAATGCATAATGTTGGTGAGACACCTATGCACTACCTGACACCAGAGACAGATGAGGAAAGCCTGGCTCCTCTGGGGACCAGATTTGAATGCAAACACATGCAGACATCTGGCAAGCCAAACCAGAACAGGAGGCATATCTTACAACACATGGCCAAAGAAATGTCTCAAATCCACTGCACTCATTCTCTGGAAAGTCACGTTTGAGAAAAGGGCCAATGGGAGCCAGGAAACACCTGGCAGATGAAGCTTGCTTTGCAGGGGTGAGGTCACACTTCCATCCTGGACACACCTAGATGGGGTGAGCGTGGTCCAGCCCACTAAAGTGTTGTGCTCCCTAGAACTATACTGATTATGTAATCACTGGGATACCAAAGTTTGTGAAACACTCTCACCACAACAAAGGGAAAAGGAGAGAAACAAATTAAGCATCTGAAATAAAATGTTAAACAAGGACCAAATGAGCAAGTTCCCACGAGAGGCAGCACCTGGGCCATGTTCTGTCAGATCTCTACCTCTACCTCCCCAAGGAGGCAAATGGAAACACAGTCAGACAGGCAGACTTAGTCCAGAACAAACAGCCCTGTGGTGTAGCAAGAGGAAAACTTAAGCCTCAGCAGACTGCCTGTGAGAAGTGTGAGGGGTTATTCCTGTCAATAGAGCACCAGAAAATGACCCCAGGAATACTCCTCTCCCTCACAGGTGTTGTCAAGAGTGGTTCCTGACTCAAAGGGTAACATGGGGATTCGGGTAGGATGGCAATATCTCACAAAGACTAGAGTTATGCTCTGTCTTTCACAGAGTAATCACTGAAATCACTGAACTCTCTGTCTGGGGAGAGTCTACACAGTATGTGTGCCACCAATTCCTCTGATTCGTTGTACGGTTAACCACCTAGAATTGATGAAAGACTTCCTCTTTGTCAAAGGTCTGGAGTTCCTGAGCCTGAGATTCTTAAAACACCCACAAGATGTTGCTGCCATGACTGTTGGAGCTGCGTGTCTCTGAAAGGTTTGAATTTCCTCCAACTTTGCTGTTGCCAAATACCACTGAAAGTTATCTTGCAAGGGAGTGATCTGTTTCCATTCTCTGGACCATAGAAACATTTCCTTTCTAGATTCCCCAGACTCAACAATAAAATTTGTTCAAACTGCCTTTGCTATTATATTAAAAAATAGTGGGAATAATAACGGCAAGAGAAAAAATCATTCTCAAGAACAGTAAAAACAAAAGCTTGAAGAGAACAGTGGTTCCCCCTATGTCAACCCAACTCCCAAGAAATTTCATTATTAATACATACTCTAAAACCCCTAAAAATCTAAGTATTCTGTGTGCTAATAACATAGCTTAAAGAAAAAGAAAATCAAAATTCTGTATTTTTTATAAAACTTGGTAAAGGTAGTATTTCAACTGTACGGAGTCAGTTTAAATGAGTCAGTTAACCTATGGAGCCAGAGTCCACGGTTAACAGAAATGGATACACATGACTTGGTTTCTCCAGCATCTTCTGATTTCTGTGTCTGGTCTGTTTTGAAATTTCTACTGTCTACAGCCTTTTCCATCCTAGCCAACACCAGCCTTCCCCTTATGTCCATATTTCCTTAGATACCTTCTCTCCCTTCCTTTAGGAGGGAAAGCTTGGAGGTCTGGCCTCTGGGCCTGCAGGAGCAGTCCTATTGTTAACATTTCTATTGCCTCCTTTATTTCTTGAAGCCTATTTGTTGTTGTGCCTTGGTTGGTTTGGTTCACAATTGACCATGCTCAGGGACTAATCCTGGCTCAGTGCTCAAAGGCTGCTCTTGGTGGTACTCAAGGGACCAGGTGGTGCTGAAGATAAAACCTATGATGCCTACATGCAAGCTTGAGCTCCAGGTCTTTGAGCATGAGGGCGGCAAGTGCAGTAGGACAGAGCCACTAGATGGAGTGGCAAAGGAGCCTTGACTGGCCATAGGGGCTGTTCTAGCCTCATTCTCATACTTCTGGGGGGAGGTCTAGTGTGAGGAGCAATTTCATTAAGAAAATGAAGAACAGGAAAGGTAGGGTAGGAGCTAACGTGCTTACCTTGCACACAGCTGGCCTAAATTCAATCTCTTCGACTGTTTAGGTCCCTATGAATGATTCCTAGGGGACAGAGCTAGGAAAAAAGCCATGAGTTTCACCAGGTATGGCACCAAAACCAAAGGGAACATCTAGATGAAGAACTTCTCTAGAAGGGAACAGAAGACATGGATAAAGCATTGCCATTAACAGATTAAAACTCACCATTGAATATACACAAAGAGACTTAAGTGATAAACTCTAAATATCTGCAGGGCTAGCCACAATGTGTAAAATAAGAGGGGGAGAGATGCAGAGACAGAGAGAGAGACAGAGAAAGAGAGGAAACTGGGGTACCTGCTATTAAGGCAGCATGGGGGGTGGGCAGGAGGGGTGGGGTACATTGATGGTGGAAATGGGGCACTGGTGGAGGGATGAGTGCTGATATACTGTATTACCAAGAACACCTTTGTAATTGTATGTTTCACGGTGGTATAATAAAAAATTTTTTAAAAAAAGCATTGCCATTAAGACAGAGAGAACTGAGTGACTATGTGCCTGGTGGAGAAAACAAGTTGAAGGAGTCACTTAATTGTGTTTGATTTGGTTCAAGTTATTTAAAGACCACCATACCAAGCCATGCTCCAGGACTACTCCTAGCTCTGTATTCAGAGGTGGTTACTCAGGGAAGTGCTCAGGGCATCATATGGTGCTGGAAATCAAACAGGCCTCTCACATGTAAAGCTTGCACTCAGGTCACCCAGCTGTCTCTCTGGCCTTTCGTTGCCCTTATGTTGCTCAATTGTTTTATTTTTTATTATTATATCACTGTGAGATATAAAACTACAAAGCTGTTCATGATTGGGACTCGGTCATACAGTGTTTCAGCACCCATCCCTCCACCAGTGCACCCCCTTCCCAACACCAGTGTCCCCAGACTCCCTGCCCCCATCCCCCACCCATGCAGGTGAGGCAGAAGACCGCAGCAGCGGGACCAGGTGTTCATTCATGATTCCCAGGTTTTCAATGTTTTCAAGAATAAATATATTGACCAATAAAGATGCTCAGACTCAAAGTTGGAAAGTAGAAAAGTTTATTGGAAAGTAGGAGAGAAAAAAAGCCCCCAAGTGGGAAGGAACATAGTATAGGACTACGTTAAGCGGGAGTTTATGTAGGCCCTTTTAAAGGGTCCCTGGCATCCCTTAACCATTTACAAGTGCTTAAAAAGATGCCAGAAAATTACAAAGTTTATGTAGGCCCTTTTAAGGGTCCCTGGCATCCCTTAACCATTGACAAGTGCTTAAAAGATGCCAGAAAATTACAACGATGCCGAGCTGATCTAAACCTTTCTGGGCATTTTTGCCCCTTATCTTAGTCTCCCTGTTGGCATAGACTCTGGGACAGAGTTTTATGGTTCTGGAAATCTCTGGGACCACTGGGGCAGGACTTTGGGAAACTGTTACTTCCCTTCTTCAGGGTCAAGGGCAAACAAATCTTCCAGCCTAATTGCCAATTACATTAGTTTCCTTGTCAGTCTAGACTCCAGGGCAGAGTTTTATGTTCCTGGGAAGCCCCCTGGTATGCTGAGACTGAACGTTGGGGGGTGTATGTGTGTCAGGTTGATGGGGAAGAGATGGACCATCTGGAGAGAAGAAATTGTGGCTTTCTTTCTCACTGCAAGGGGAAACTGAGGCTTCATCTTTCACTAGAAATGCTCAGGGACCATATGTGATTGTGGAGATTCAACTAGGGCTGTAGCCTACATGTCTACATGTAAGCTAAATGCCTTCCGCCCTGTACATTCCCTCGACCTCTTCACCTAATTTTTAAGGTCAATGGAACAATGGCATTTCTTCAACCTTTTTCCAACTGTGGCCCACTTCCAACCCTGTTTCTTCCTGGGATCCCTACCCTGCAGGTTGGTCTCCTAGACTTATACTGTTCCACCCACTTATGCAATATTTATCTGTAGCCTTCTTGGAATATCAAGAACCGTTGTTTTAAAGCCCTGTTCTGATGCTGGTTTGCAGAAATTTCCTGGTGGTTTTGAGTTTGTGTTTGCTTTGATCATTCAGATATATTTCTTGTAGTCATTTGATCCATTGACATTAAAAGATTACTGTGATGGTAATTTGTGCCTTTTTATGTAAGAGTTTGGTGTACTTGTGGAGTTTGTCTTATCTTAAAGTAGCCCTTTTAGTTATTTTTGTAACAATGGTTTTGAGTCTATAAAGTTTCTGAGTTGTTTATCTGTGAATTGTGTATTGCTCTTCAAATCTGAATAAGAATCTGGCTGGGTAAAGTATTTTTGGTGAGGCATTCATTTTGTTGATTTTTTTTCACTATATCCCACCATTGTTTTGGGGATCAGAGGGTTTCATCTGATAAGTCAGCTGTGAATCCTAAGGATGCTCCTTTGTAAGCAATTTCATTCTTTGCTTTTACTGCTTCAGTATGCTATCTCTGTCTATGGCTTTTGTCATCCTCATAAGGATGTGTCTGGAGTATTTTTATTTATTTGGATTTCTTTTATCTAGTACCTTTCAAGACTCCTGAATTTGGGTGCAAACTCTTTTTAGCTCTGGAAATTTCTCAGCAATTATGGCTTTGACAATTGCTTCTTCATCAGGGTTTTCTTCCTGCCCCTCTGGTACCCCAATAATTCTTATGTTGTTCCCTTGACTTCAACCCAATGTTCTTTTGCCACCTGTTGTTGTATTTTGAGGGTTCTTTGCCATCTTCTGCTATTGTCTTCAAGCAAACAATCCCCTCAAAAAAGCAGGTGGCCATACTAGTATCAAACAACACAGACTTCAGGCTGAAGAAGGTTATAAGCTACAGTGAAGGTCATTTATAATGATCAAGGGATCTGTACATCAGGAACAACTCACAATCCTAAATGTATACATGTCGGGCGCGCCGGGTCCCCAACAGTGCCGGGAAGCGAAGTTCCCTTCTACCTCCAAAGCCGGCGAGGAATGGATGAAAACTCAGGAATCCGATGCAGTTTTAAAAGGCTTTACTTATCACAGGTTCAGGCATACAAATCAGCAAAAGGAAAAGCCCGGTGCTTAGGATTCCAGGCTAGAACCCCAGCCACATGAAGGCCAAGATGGCGGCCACCACGTAAAAGCTTCCAAGGGGAATGCACGCTCACAAGGAGAGAGATCCCACAAGGAAGAAGACTTCCAAGCAGGGTGAACGCTCACAAAGAGCAAGAGCCCACAAAGAAGCGCCACGAGAGTGAAAACCGGCTAGTTTATACCCCTGCAACTCAGACCTTCCTCCCACTGTTATGGAAAGCAGGGAGGGTCAAATGCCCTTAGGTAATCCCTTCCTGCACCTCACCTAGGCCCTTTAGTATGCTAATGTTTTGAGCCAAATGCAGCGGCCCTTAAAGGAGTCCTGCAACATATACATACCTAATAAGGGAGAAACAAAATATTTAAAAAAACTCAACAGATTTGAAGAAAGACATTTGTAACAACATAATAGTGGTGCTTGCAGATCTCAACACTCAAGTGTTGAGAGGTGACTGTTTTGTCATCTCTCAATAAATTCAACTAGAGTAAAACTCAGTAAGAAAATACTTTATTTCAGGGAACAAATACAAGAGAGGGGGTTATATGTATGTCTGTGTATATATGCATGCATATGTATATTTTATATATATATATATCATATATATTCACTGTATTTCTATTGTTCATTGATTTGCTTGAGGGGCACCAGTAACATCTGTATAAGTCCTGTCACAAGCAAGTGTAACCCAAGGGCATCTGCTTGCTCCAGGTACAGGAAGAGCCTCAAACCATTCTTCAGGTCATGGAATTGAGGTCCATAATTGTTGCTAGTTTTTAGCATAACAAATAAATACAACATGGGTAGCTTGCCAGGCTCTGTTGTGTAGGTGGTATACTCTCAGTAGAAGGCTCTCATCTCGAGCATTTACTGATGAAACTTAAAGGGGAAAGATCAGGTTTTCTCTTGGATGAAGCTCTGAGGAACTATGGAGTCTGGATGTTGAGAATGACTGACTGCATGAGGTGTGGGTTGCTCTGGCTTCTTGCTAGGCTTACTGGTATCAGTTAGAACCTGTCTAGAACTGTATACAATGTATAAATGTGAAAGATCTTGGGAAGGAAGACTAGAAATTGAACTCCCATTTGACACAGCCATACCACTCTTGGGAATCTACTCTGTGAGGCCAAAAATACACAGCGGAAACACCATCCTTACTTTTATGTTCATAGCAGCATTATCACAATAGCCAGAATCTGGAAACAACCAGAGTGCCTGAGAATCTATGACTGTATAAAGAAGCTTTGGCACATCCATAGAATGGAATACTATGCAGCTATTAGGAAAAATGAAGTTATGAAATTTGCCTACGTATGGGACAGAGCTGCTACTTGCTCTCCCTTGCACTCATGAGGCACCCAGGAGGCAAGGCGGGTTCTAGCCCTGGCCTGCCACCCCAGCAGAGCCTCACAACAAGCCAGACGACCTCCCCAACTCCATGGAGGCCGCCGTTTTCCACATCGGACTTCTTTCCCGTCACAACTCCACCCAGCAGATCAGACTATCACAGCCTGGCTCGCGCGGCCGCTAATAATTGCTTTATTTAGAGGTGACCACAATAGTTTGCCACCCTCACGGCAAGCCTGGCAAGCTGCTTGTGTCGTATCTGATATGAAAAATACCAGTAACATTTATATTAGGTCATTCCCATGACCTAATATAATGGTTTGAGGCTCTTTATGTTCCTGGAGCAAGCGGATGCCTTTGGGTTCTACTAGCATGAGACAGGACATATGGAGATATTACTGGTGCCCGCACTAGCAAATAGGTGATCAATGGGAAGATAGTGATAGTGACGCTGGCATCGGAAGCATATATTGAGGATCTGATGGTGCAAGCACAAAAGATCAAGTACGACATCATTGGTCTGACTGAGACGAGGAGGCGACACTGGAGAATTGTTCCTTGGAACATGCGCCAAAAGAGGCGCCGGTGGAGTTGGAGTACTTGTCAACAAGAACTTGGCCGTCAACCTTGGTTCATTTGAATGCCTAACAAACTGGATAGGATGATTACACTTGAAGAGATGTGGCCCTGCCAGCAATTTCTATCTTCATTGTGTATGCACCAACATCCACATATAATGGAGATGAAATTGAGAAATTCTACATGGAACTGGAGGAGTTCTATAAAAAAGGTCACACCTTCTACAAGATCATAGTCAGTGATTTTAATGCCAAGATAGGACCGAGAAGATCGGGCTGACGAACCCCACATTGGGACCCATGGCCTAGAATGGAACGAACAGGGCCGAGAGACTATATGAGTTCATCATGTTCACCAAGACCATTCATGGGAACTCACAGTTCCAGAAGGCTGAAGCGAAACGCTTGATATGGGAATCTCCTGGTGGACAGTTCCACAATGAAATTGACCACATCATCTTCAATCGACGGTTTTGTCTGACCGATGTAGCTGTCGTCCCCAAATTCCAAACAGGATCGGACCACCATCTCCTTCGTGCAAAATTCTACTTCCTGCAACAGGGAGAAAAGGCTGCAAAGTTTAAGAAGAGAACTCCCAGAACGACCCCCAACGGGGGAACTCTTTGGCACCATTCAGCAACATGGGAAGATACCACCATTGACGATATCGATGAAGAATACAACCGACTGGTTCAGCACCTCCATGATTGTGCGAAGAATGCCGAGAGAGAAAGAAACAAAAAGGATGCCTGTCTTCAGATACTCTTGAGCTCATTCACCAACCTGGCAAGGCGCGAGCCTCAGGAGACCAAATGCTAACGTCCAAGCTTGCTAAACAGTGCAGAGAAGCGATAAAAGAAGACCTCAAAAACAGAAGAGCAGAAATACTGGAAGATGCAGCAGAAGCCGGGAAAAGCATTAGCAGCGCCTGCCTGTCCTTCGCCAACTATAAGACCAAGATGACTGCCCTCCGACGCCCTTATGGATCTATCACATCTTCCAGAAAGGCAATGGAGAAGATTATCCAGGACTTCTACTCAGATCTCTTTGATAGCCACATCCACCTGCCCACATACCAAATTCCACAGGAGGGATATATCATTCCCAAGTTCTCCCTTCTGAAATCCAACATGCCATCTCGCCGGTAAAGAAGGGAACAGCACCAGGCCCAGACAAAGTCAGACCACGAACACCTGAAGAATCTGCCATTGGTACTCATCAATACACTAGCTCGGCTCTTCACATGCTACCTGTCCGAATGCAAGGTACCCTCCCAATGGAAAACCAGCAGGACAGTTCAACTGTTCAAGAAGGGAGACATTCACGACATTGACAACTATCACCCCATCTGCCTGTTGTCCATCATCTACAAGCTGTTTACACGAGTCATCCTGAACAGGATTGGCAGAACACTAGATGAAGGACAACCACGCGAGCAAGCTGGCTTCTGAAAAGGATTCAGCACAATCGACCATATCCACACAGTAACCAAGCTCATTGAAGTTTGTACGGAGTTCAGGATGCCCCTCTGTCTCACGCTTCATTGATTTAAAGAAAGCCTTTGATTCTGTGGAGACTGAAGTGGTCATTGAAGCCCTAGCCAAACAGGGTGTTCAAACCCAATACATCAAGATCCTTTGTGAGCTGTATTACGGATTCACCACCAGGATCTCACCATTCTACAAAGAAGTGATCATTGATGTCAAAAAGAGGGGTTTGACAGGGTGATACTATTTCACCAAAACTCTTCAGCGCCACCCTCGAGAACATCATGCAACAATTAGGAATGGGAAGGAATGGGAGTGAAGATACATGGTCGGCAACTACACCACCTCCGCTTCGCTGATGACATTGTTCTAATAACACCAAACATTAGCCAAACGGCACAAATGCTGGCTGACTTTGACTGAGAATGTGGAAAGATAGGTCTACAGCTGAATCTGAAGAAAACTATATTTATGAAAAATGAACTAGTTCCTGAGGCCCCATTCTCTCTCAATGGAACAAACATCTCTGAATGCAGCAGTTATGTATACCTAGGTCGAGAAGTCAACATGATGAACAACCTAAAACCTGAGCTGCGCAGGAGGAAGAGAGTGGCATGGAATGCCTTCAAAGGCATCGAAGAAATAGCTCAAAGGACAAAGAACCTCCGACTCGGGCACATCTCTTCGATTCCACTGTTCTCCTTGCATTAACATATGCCTCAGAGACCTGGGCCCTACAAAAGCAGGATGAGAATACTATTCGGGTCTCCCAGAGAGGAATTGAAAGAGCTATGCTTGGAATCACTCCTCACTCAAGTGAGAGAAGGAATCCAGAGTTCTGACCTCCGTCGCTATTCCAGAATCAGGGACACTGTCTCCTTTGCCAAGGCATCGAAAATCAGATGGGCTGGACATGTAATGCGATTTGGAAACAACCACTGGACTAGAGTCGTTACTGACTGAATCCCACAGAATGTCAAAAGATCACGTGGCCGCCCACCTACCAGATGGTCAGACTTCCTGGTAAAGACCATGAAGGAACGATTTGAGGCTCTTCCTATTCCTAAATCAACCAGATGCCATTGGGCTACATTGGCTCGTCATAGGGTCCAATGGAAATGTTACTGGTACCCGCTTGAGCAAACTGATGAACAACGGGATTCAAGTGATCAGGTGATCAAGTGATGAAATTTGCCTATAAATGGATGGACATGGAGAAGATCATGTTGAGTGAAATTAGCCAGAAGGAGAGAGAGACAGATATAGAATGACTGCATTTATTTGCATGACATAAATATATATGTACATATTATGATACCAATATCCAAGGTCAAGTGAAATATGTATCAGGAGGCCTTTTCAAAGGTGAAAATTAAAACAAGTGTGTGGAGTCAGAGGCTAGGTAAGACAGTGTACTAACAATTGTCGAAAAGTACTAATACCAACCTAGAACTGAGCATTAAATACAGGCAAAAAGATACACATGACAACCCTTTAATGTATGTACTCTAATCCACAATCTGGAAGGGAAGGAAAGAGAAAGAGATTGAGAGAGAGGGAAAGAAATAAAGAACCTGCCATGGAGGTGGGCTGGGAGAGAGGGGAGGGAATCGGGGATGTTGGTGGTGGGAGATGGGCACTGGTGGAGGGATGGGTGCTGGAACACTATGACCGAAACCCAAATATTAGCATCTTTATGATTGTAAATCTAACGGTGGTATAATAAAATACTTTAAAGAAAAAGATCTTGGGAAGGACCTTATCCTAAAATCAGCATTATCTAAGAACATCACGCAGCCGCAAAGCAGCTATGAGCCAACAGAGCTCTTGTCTGGCGTGGGTGGCTCTCTCTTACAGGACAACTGGCACGGAGGCGGAGGAAAGGGCAGGGCCCAAGTCTCCACTCTGAGTCCAGCCAGCATGGTCTCTCCCTGCACATGAGAACAAACACTTGGAGCAATGTTGGACTCCGCCAGGGGATGGCCTAGCCCCTTACCAGGATGTCAGCTCCATGGGTTGCTTCCACGTGGGGCCAGCCGAGCAGTGCAGCTGTGGGTCTGAAGTGGATGGGTCTGGACCTCTTCTAGTGTTGCAGATTAGCTGTGAGTCTCATATATATTACACATAATATATATTATTAGTAAGGGTGGCTTTTGTATTGTAACTGAAAGGTTACTTCTCTCTTCATATGCTTTTTACATATGTTTTGCTACTACAAAGTGTTTTTTGTATAGGCACAGGGAAGACAGTTAAAGAGGTGCACTTATGAGTTAATTAACTCTGAATTAGTAACTCCCAGGCATCCATCATATTTTTTTTTTTTTTTAATTTAATTTTATTTTTTTTATTTAATTTTATTATTTTCCTCCCAAATATTATTACACCATTTTAGACATACAATTGAAAGATGCTCATGTAGAGTTTTTGGATCTACAGTGTTCCAACACCCATCCCTCCACCCAAACCCATCTACCATCACCAATGTCCCCACCTCCCTCCCCCCTCCCCGCACCTCAACTACTTGGCAGATTCTGTATGTCATTTCTTTCGTCTTTATATCTCCTTCCTGATAAACTTTCCTGCTCTTCATGGAATACAGTGCATTAAAAGACATTACTGTTTCACTATTTTTAGTGGACGCGCAGGCCGCTTGCGGCCGCACGATCTGGGCTCGAACTGGTCTTGCTCTGTTGATCTGGTCGTGAGGCATTTTCTCAGCGTCTGGACAGCGAAGATGGTGGCTAGTGTGATGGGCGAGTTTCATCCGGCTGCTTCCGGGGACCCCCAGAGGCGATGGGCCAACACCCAAAAACCCATCTGCCCTCCTCGGGATCCCATCGTCAGCTGGGCTCGGGCGCGAGCCGGGCTCCAGTTTCCCCAGCCGCTGCGCAGCGCTCTGCATACTGGTTCCCCGGCGGCTCCTGGGCGGGTCCACCAGACTCGACAAAATGGAGGGGGAGTGGCTTAACCCTGACTCCATCTGGCGAATTCCCAGTGATTCCCGCTTCTGGGAGCCGCCTACCTGGGCTCGAACTGGTCTTGCTCTGTTGATCTGGTCGTGAGGCATTTTCTCAGCGTCTGGACAGCGAAGATGGTGGCTAGTGTGATGGGCGAGTTTCATCCGGCTGCTTCTGGGACCTCCCAGAGGCGATGGGCCAACACCCAAAACCCATCTGCCCTCCTCGGGATCCCATCGTCAGCTGGGCTCCAGTTTCCCCAGCCGCTTGCGCAGCTCTGCATACTGGTTCCCCGGCGGCTCCTGGGCGGGTCCACCAGACTCGACACAAAATGGAGGGGGAGTGGCTTAACCCTGACTCCATCTGGCGAATTCCCAGTGATTCCCGCTTCTGGGAGCCGCCTACCTGGGCTCGAACTGGTCTTGCTCTGTTGATCTGGTCGTGGGTCAGTTTCTCAGCGCCCCGGACAGCGAAGATGGTGGCTAGTGTGATGGGCGCAGTTTCATCCGGCTGCTTCTGGGACCCCCCAGAGGCGATGGGCCAACACCCAAAACCCATCTGCCCTCCTCGGGATCCCATCGTCAGCTGGGCTCGGCAGCCGGGCTCCAGTCTCCCCAGCCGCTTGCGCAGCTCTGCATACTGGTTCCCGGGCGGCTCCTGGGCAGGTCCACCCTCATATTTCTTAACTAAACACTTCAGTTGCCTTTAGATTAATTCCTAATTCCTCAGACCCCAAAACGAGGGTTCCACCATGGGACTGAATGGAACCAGGAAGATACCACCCTGGCTTCAATGTGGGACAACAAAGTATCTTACAATATTCTGAGAACAAGACCATGGAGCAAGCTCTTTTCTAACCCAAAGGTAAGCAGTGGATTAATAGGACCCTGAGGGGGGGGGGGGAGGAATGATCAATGGCAAAGGGAATGTAGTCTGGGCTATATACGTGATCTCTCCAGGAAAGGTCACCTATAAATTTAATCACAGATATAGATGAATGTCTGTCTCTTACTGTGTTTATAAAAAATAGAAGTATAGAAGTATTATTGAAATTATTGTTTATCAGCCAAAGATGAGAGAAAAATAATGCACCTGGGGTTCCACCTTATAGCCCCTGGGGGCAGGGGTTTGGCCCCTGATGATTTTGCCCCAGTGAGAAGCCTTTTTTTCACCTCATTGTTTTGGGGTAAAAGAGCCTTTTATCTTTTGTAACTCCCCACCCCAGCCTTTGTAAACTATATATATATGTTTATATATATACATTAACTATATACATATAGTTAATATATATACATATATATGTTTATATATATTAATTATATATATAGTTTACAAAGAATATATATATGCATGCATACATATATATATATATATATATATATATATATATATATATTTACAAAGGGGATCAAACCGCCTGGGTTCGATCCCCGGCATCCAATATGGTCCCCCGAGCACCACCAGGAGTGATTCCTGAGTGCAGAGTCAGGAGAAACCCCTGAGCATTGCCCAGTGTGACCCAAAAAAAAAAAAGCAAAAATAAATATGTATATATTATGATACCAATATCCAAGGTCAAGTGAAACATGTATCAGGAGATCTTGTCAAAGGTGGAAATTTTTTTTTTCTGTTTTATTTTGTTTGTTTTTTTTTTTAATTTTTTTTATTTTTACAATTACAAAGATATACAATTAAAAAGTTCATATTTGGGTTTTGGTCGTACAGTGTAGCAGCACCCATCCCGCCACCAGTGCCCATCTCCCACCACCAACGCCCCCGGTTCCCTCCCCCTCCCCCCAGCCCTCCTCCATGGCAGGTTCTTTATTTCTTTCCAAAGGTGGAAATTATCACAAACATGTGGGAGTCAGAGGCTAGGTAAGACAGAAAATGGAAGAGTCTGCTAACAATTGTTGAAAGTACTAATACCAACCTAGAACTGAGCATTAAATACAGGCAAAAAGATACACATGACAATCCTTGAATATATGTTCTGTAATTCGCAATCTGGAAGGGAAGGAAAAGATAAAGAGATAGAGAGAAAGGGAAAGAAATAAAGAACCTGCCATGGATGTGAGCTGGGGAAGGGGAGGGAACCGGGACATAGGTAGTGGGAGATGGGCACTGGTGGAGGGATGAGTGCTGGAACACTATGACCGAAACCCAAGTGTGAACATCTTTGTAACTGTGTATCTCACGGTGATATAATAAAATACTTATAAAAAAAAATGTAAAGGACAGCACATTTGAAAAGATACTTTTATTTACTTTTATCATACCTAATGTTCATTGCAGAAATATTAACAATAGCCAAGGCATAAAAACAACCTAAGTGACCATTCATGTGTAAATGAATAAAGATGTGGACCATGGAATGATATTTAACTATTTAGAGTAACAGGGAGAGCAAGTAGCAGGACCAGCAGGGCCTCACAACAAGACAGACGATCCCCCCCACACTCCATGAGGGCCCCCATCTTCCACATCGGACTTCCCTCTCGTCAGAATTCCACCCAGCAGCAGAGGAGCCTATCACAGCCCAGATCATTGACATCCACCCTGCAGCAATTTGTTTTTCAATACGGCCCAGGTATGCTGATCCAGAGACTTACAGACATGGGGCAGAGCTGCTACTTGCTCTCCCTGTGTCCAGCCGCTCACGAGGCACCCGGGAGGGATGGCGGGTTCTAGCACAGGGCAGCCACATCAGCAGGGCCTCACAACAAGCCAGACGACACCCCCCCCCCCCCACACTCCATGAGGGCCGCCATCTACCACATCGGACTTCCCTCTCATCAGAACTCCACCCAGCAGCAGACAATACTATCACAGCCTGGCTCGCGCAGCCGCTTGCAGCCACGCAGTTCATCAATTAATGCTGTATTTAGAGGTGACTACAAGAGTATGCCACCCACACAGCAAGCCTGACAAGCTGCCCGTGTCATTTTTGATATGCCAAATACCAGTAACAATTATATTAGGTCATTCCCATGACCTAATATAATTGCCTGAGGCTCTTTATGTTCCTGGAGCAAGCAGATGCCCTTGGGTTCTACTAGCATGAGACAGGACATATGGAGATATTACTGGTGCCCGCTCTAGCAAATAGATGATGAACGGGAAGATAGTGATAGTGATTTAGAGTAACACAGTCAAGACAGTTCCAACAAAATTGGTAATCCTTGAGTATGTTACCTTAACTGAAATAAGTCAGACAAAACCAAATATGATTTCAGTCATATGAAACATGAGTGGTACTTTTGAAAACAATCATATCATCACTTGATCACTTGATCACTTGAAATCCCGTTATTCATCGATTTGCTCAAGTGGGCACCAGTAACATTTCCATTGGACCCTATCACGTGCCAGTGTAGCCCAATGGCATCTGGTTGCTTCAGGAATACGGAGAGCCTCAAACAGTTCCTTCCAGGGTCTTGACGAAGAAGTCTGACCATCTTGTAGGTGGGCGGCCACGTGATCTTCTGACATCCCGTGGGATCCAATCGGTAATGGCTCTAGTCCAGCGGTTGTCTCCAAATCGCATTATATGTCCAGCCCATCTGATTTTCGATGCCTTGGCAAACGAGACAATGTCCCTGATTCTGGAACAGTGGTAGAGGTCGAAGCTCCGAATCCTTCTTTCACTTGGAGTGAGGCGTGATATTCCAAGCATAGCTCTTTCGATTCCTCTCTGGGAGACCCGAATAGCATTCTCATCCTGCTTTCATAGGGCCCAGGTCTCTGAGGCATATGTTAATGCAGGGAGGAAGGTGGAGTCGAAGAGATGTGCCCAGAGCCGGAGGTTCTTTGTTCTTTTGGCTATTTCTTCAATGTTTTTGAAGGCATTCCATGCCGCTCTCTTCCTCCTGCACAACTCAGGTTTTAGGTCATTCATCATGTTGACTTCTCGACCTAGGTATACATAACTGCTCCATTCAGAGATTTTTTTTTCCATTGAGAGTGAATGGGGCCTCCAGAACTAATTCATTTTTCATGAATATAGTTTTTTTGAGATTCAGCTGTAGACCTATCTTTCCACATTCTCAGTCGAAGTCAGCCAGCATTTGCTCCCGCTTGACTAATGTTTGGTGTTATTAGAACAATGTCATCAGTGAAGCCGGAGGTGGTATAGTAGCCGACCGTCTATCTTCACTCCCATTCCTTCCCATTCTAATTGTCGCATGATGTTCTCGAGGGTGGCGCAGAAGAGTTTCCGTGAAATGGTATCACCCTGCCAACCCCCTCTTTCGACATCAATGATCACTTCCCTTGTAGAATGGTGAGATCCTGGTGGTGAATCCGTAATAAAGCTCACAAAGGATCTTGGTGTATTTATTGGGTTTGAATGCCCTGTTTGGCTAGGGGCTTTGATGACCGCTTCTGTCTCCACAGAATCAAAGGCTTTCTTTAAATCAATGAACGCGGAGACAGAGCGGCATCCTGAACTCCGGTACAAACTTCAATGAGCTTGGTTACTGTGTGGATATAGTTCATTGTGCTGAATCCTTTTCAGAAGCCAGCTTGCTCACGTGGTTGTCCTTCATCTAATGTTCTGCCAATCCTGTTCAGGATTACCTCGAGTGAACAGCTTGTAGATGACAGACAACAGGCAGATGGGGCGATAGTTGCCAATGTCGCTTTTTTTTTTGTAATAAAAGTCATATCATATATTGAATATTAAAATAAAACAGCAAAAAAAACAAACAGATACAGATAACAGACTGAGGGTTATCAGAGGGAAAAGGGATTAGGGACAGTTAAAAATAGTCAAGAGTCAATTACATAGTAATGAAACAAAAACTATAGACTTCTGGTTATGATCACATTGTAGCATACACACATGTCAAATTATACCTTCTGAAGCAGTACTGGTTTATTAGTTTTAAAACCAATATTACTGTGATTAAAAAGAATATGGCAATACAGAAGTCAACAGAAAATGATAGGTGTGGTGAATGCTATGAAAGAAATAACCGTGAAAACTCAGAGCTAGTGTAAGCTACTCTAGATAAAATGATTCAGAGAGGTGCCCCCAAGACAAGGTGCTTTTGGTTTTTGGTTTTTTTCTTAGTACCAAGATTTGAAGCCAGGACTCACATATACTTAAGTGTTCTGCTGCAACCTTTATTCCCGACCTGAAGTGGAGATTTACAGGAAGATTTAGTTCTAGATTTATCTAGTCTTCTGGAATATAAATACCATAAACTGGGTGGTTTAGAAGTAAAAATAGCAAAGGTTTATTGCTCATAGTTCTAAGCCCTGTAAGTACAAAATTAAGGCACTCACAGATATGGTGTCTAGGCAAGGGTCAATCTCAGAACCCCCTTCCTTCCGCCTTGACCCTCAGCCAGGGCAAGAGAT
The DNA here is from genome assembly GCA_021461705.1 of Cryptotis parvus. Classification (NCBI taxonomy): domain Eukaryota; kingdom Metazoa; phylum Chordata; class Mammalia; order Eulipotyphla; family Soricidae; genus Cryptotis; species Cryptotis parvus. Next base: position 30,987 of record JAJIBD010011925.1, read on the forward strand.
GAGGAACCTCTTCTAGGTTTTCTTTAGAAGGGCCCCTAATCCCACAATCCCACACCTCCTTCCAGATGCCTCACCTTCTAATGTACCAACTTCAGGTTCAGGATTTCAACTTAGTAATTAGAAGAATGAACATCCAGATCAGATCATAGCAATTTTCTGGAGATTTGCAAGCAGTAACTAGCATATACAATATCTTATTAGACAGAGAATGGAATTGAGTAAAAGTGGTCTTGTGAATAAGTTAAACAGAAGCCAAGTTCTATGATTCCATAATCATATATTTAAAAATATTAGAGAGAGAGAAAGAGATAGAGAGAGAAGAAAAGTGCCTGCCATAGAGGCAGGCGGTGGGGAGGGAGTGAAACTGGGAAACATTGGTGATGGGAAATAAAATAATTAAAAATAATATATATATATATATGTTAGAAAAAATTAGAACAGCATGTGTGATGAACTTTTATAAGAACTGGATTTACAAAGAACCAAGGTTTGGAAAGACTCCACTAGAGGAAATCTGAGGAAATAAATGATTTATAATATAATATGTGTAAATTGTGCAAGGGACTAAAAGCACCAACTGCAGTATCAACAACCACATCTCGGTGGCTTGGTTTGGCAAAGGGGGGATAATTCACAGCAGGTGTTCATAGCCACCAAGAGACCAGGCTGACCACTTCACCTTTTGGCTGCAAAGTTTAAGAAGAGAACTCCCAGAATGACCACCAACTGGGACTCTTTGGCACCACTG
>JAJIBD010011926.1:0-53049 GCA_021461705.1 Cryptotis parvus
CCCAGATTTCAACATCTTCCTGAGATCCGACAATTAAACACGGAAATCCAACGCTGGCATCTCTCCCCTTTCCCTTGGCACTGAAATGACAGTGAACCCTGGGCACATAAGGACAAAGAGCTGACCGTGGTCAGGTGGCCCCTTCTTCCTCTCCCTTTCCCTAAATTCTAAATAGAACTTGGAACGCGCTCAAAGACGCATTTCCCAGCTAAGGCACGCGAGTCCTTCCAAAGCCTGGAAGCGTGAGAGAGCACGGAGCAGGAACCGAGGAGGTCGCCAACCACAGCTGATTGGCGAGGAGGTTACAATGTAACGGCTGACAAGAAGAAACAGAAAGGGGAAAGGGCTCCATAGCCGAGAGCGAGCTGGAGATTCCATCCCCAGCACCACTGACTCCTTGAGAGCAAGGGCCAGGGGGCAACCCTGTGCAGCACCACAATAAATCAGAACAGCCGGGAAACAAGTCAAACGAAATCTTTACAATTACTACGTTCTTTTGTTGGAGTATCTTTGAAGCGGCTTGGTACTCGGGGACTATTCCCAGCCCAGTGCTTGAGGTTGGGTTGGGGAGGGGGGGTCGGGGGTCGATCCCAGCAGTGCTCTGGGGATAAACCAGGCTCGGCCGCATGCAAAGCCAGAACCTCAATGTCTGAGCCGCTCTCTGGACCCACGTTTCTCGGTCTCTTTCTGCAGTGCCAGGGATTAAACCCAGAGCTTTGTTTCCGCAGGGCAGTGCACATGCCTCAAACGTTCCCGGCCCAGGACACCAAGCTAAGATGTTGTCGTGGGCCTCTGGGTGTCTCGGGGCCTGGCAGGACAGCCGGGAGACACCCACAGGCTCCCCACGCCCTCAGCTGTGCTCTTCCTGCACACGCCGGGGGCACCCGGAACCAGCACCCACCGCCTCATCCTCTGCTGGGCGCCTTCCTTCCCTGTTTCCAACCTTTCTCCACCCACCACTGATTTTTTTTTTCCTCTTCTGGTCACACCAGCAATGCTCAGGGGTTCCTCCTGGCTCTGCACTCAGGAATCACTCCTGGCAGTTCCTAGAAGACCCTATGGAATGCTGGGGATTGAAGCTGGGTCAGCGCGTGCAAAGCAAGTGCCCTCCCCGCTGTATGGCTCTGATTGCTCCAGCCACTGCTCTGGACCTGCCCCTCGCTTCCCTCAGGCAGCAAATGCTTAACAATAGCCCCATCCACGCCCCCTTAATAGGATCCGGGCTCCTGCACTGTTGGCCCTGTCTCCCCCTCTTTCTGACTTTCTGGCGCCCCTTCGGATCCCAGATCTCTCCCAACTCCGCCTCCACATGCTGTTCCTATGAGAACATGCTGTTCCCTGCCTTCGGCTGTGCATTTGGCCATTGACTAATAGAGGCTCCGGGAAGGAAACTGGGGTGGTGTGTGTGTGGGTGTGTGTGTGTGGGGGGGGTAACAGCTGAGTGAAAGAAGAAAGGAGAAGCCAGGAGATAGAAGTTCAGTTCTCCTGTGAGGGCGGGAGCAGACCAGAGCGAGTCTCAGAGGTGGGGCTGCAGCAACACCACCCCTCTAGACGTTATCCCAGCCTGGAGGAGCCCTGGGCTAAACCTGGGCCACTTTCCCGGGAGGAGACGGTGTCCCACTATGGAAAGTAGGAAGGGCCATGCTAAAATCATCAGACTGGGGCCACGGGGAGAGTCCCGGGGCTGAACCCTGCGTTTTTATGGAGAGTCATGGAGACGTTCATGCTCAGAGCATGGACGTAAGTGAACCCTGACTCCAATCCAGAGGCTTCCATCCCCGGGCACCAGCAGGTGTGGTTCCCCAAACAGAACACACCAAAGCTACCATTGTACAACTGTCCACTAAGAAGTGGTGGTCTAGGGGCTGGAGGGATAGGAAGCGGGGAGGACGTTTGCCTTGAGAGCTGCTGACGCGGGTTCTATCCCTGGCATCCCGTATGGCCCCCGAGCACCACCAGGAGTAATGCCTGAGCGCAGAGCCAGGAGTAACCCCTGAGCCTCTCCAGGTGTGGTATATTTAATTGTAAATATACAATTAAAAAACAACACTGAAGAAGTGGTGAGGTAGCAGAACAGCAGAGGCAAGAAGGTCTGAGAGTAACACCCAGAGCGTGGCCAGAGGCTCACAGGGTAGGAGCCGGATTAGATTTTTCCTCTCATCTCCCAAAAGAAGAAACTATGATATAACCAAGTAATGACCACATAAACTGTTCCACAAACACTACATCCTTTCAGAATATTTCCCAAGACTCAACTGATAGTTCCCGAGCACTTGCAGGTGTGGCCCCCAAACCTAACACTCCCCAAACTGAAAGTTTCATTCAGAGGACCAGAGAGATAGTAGAGTGTGTAAAGCAATTGCCTTGCACGTGGCTGACCGGGTTCAATCCCCAGCACCACATGGCCCCTGAGCTCAGAGCTAGGAATAAGCCCAATCCCCACCAGGAGAGATCCCAGAGCACAGAGCCAAGAGTAAACTCAGATTTCCACCAGGAATGATCCCAGAGCACAGAGCCAGGAGTGAGCCCTCAGCAAGTCAGGTGTGGCCCCAAACTAAGACAAAACAAAACAAGAAAGTTCTTTTTTGGGGGTAGGGAGGGAGTACACTCCCCAACATTCCCCCTTCCAAGCTTGCCCAGGCCAAAGCCCCCCCATTTTTGCTAACCCACCAGGTGCCCGAAAGCGTTTGTTTACAACCCGATGACAGCAACAACGAGAGAACAGAGCTGCTGCCTGGGCCAGGCCGTGAGAAAACAGGAGCGAGTTAATCCCAGGTTCACGCTCGCCCCACAGCCCAGCTCCCAAAGCACACAAAGCTTTCGCTGAACTGGCTATTCGCACGGCTTGCACCGCGGGTTCCTGGTCTCTCGGGACGATCATACAAACACATCAGCTCTTTCCTGAGGTTTCAGGGTCTTCTTTCCTGCAGAAGGTTTGGGATTGAGCATCTCAGATCTGCAGCTGGCCCGTGTGAATCACTGGGAAATAAAGATCGTGCCCAATGAGAGGCTGAGCTCTTCTCAAGTCTAGCTCGCCGAGCACTCCTGGGGCTGAACTTCGGCCCGAGTTATGGTCACCTTCAGAGCAGTGCGGGCGCTCAAGATGTAAAAGGGGCTGAGGAGATGGGGGGAAGGGCTGTGGCACAGACCGTTTATGCAGGGCGCCTGGGTTCCATGGACACGGCAACATACCCCGGCCCCAAACACCAAACGCCAACAGCTCTGCCCGGTGTGGTCCCCATCAAAGTTAAACAATGTCCCAAGTTTCGCCTTTGTTTTTTTTTTTTTTTTTTTTTTTTTTTTTTGCTTTTTGGGTCACACCCGGCGATGCTCAGGGGTTAGTCCTGGTTCTGCATTCAGAAATTACTCCTGGCAGTGCTCGGGAGACCATAAGGGATGCCGGGAATCGAACCCGGCCGGCATGGGCCGGCCGGCGTAAGGCAAACGCCCCTACCCGCTGGGCTATTGCTCCGGCCCCAGTTTCACCATTTTGTTTGCTGGTTTGGGGGCCACACTGGCTGTGCTCAGGGCTGGCTCCTGGCTCTGCGTTCAGGATTCACTCCTGGCAGGCTCGGGGACCTTACAGGTGATGGGTATTGAACTCAGACCAGCCACATGCCAAGCAAATACTTTACCCACTGTGCTATCTCTCTGGCCCCTATCATAATACTTTCCAGTTGGAATTTATGCACCTATGACCTTTCCTAACTCAAGTTCCTTAAGGGTAAAATGGTATATTCCCTCGCCTCTCCAGTTTAGCTTAGACACTTGAGAGTGAATCCAGGGATTTGTGAAAAATGGGCAGGTTTCTATCATTCCAGGCTTTTTCCTATAATTTTTTTCCATTTTTGGGTCACACTCAGCAATGCTCAGGGGTTCCTCTTGGCTCTGCACTCAGGAATTACTCCTGGCAGTGCTCAGGGGACCAAATGGGATGCCGGGGATCGAACCTGGGTCGGCCACATGCAAAGCAAACTCCCTACCTGCTGGACTAATGCTCCTGCCCTCTATAAACTCTCTTGAGGCCCACTTCCTGTAGGAGCCTGGGCCAGCCTCAAACCCCAGAGGGGAGAGTAAGGGTCTGGGGAGCGGCACACAGGCCTGAGCACACGCTCAGCATCTGAGAGCCCCAGGTTTAATCTGTGGCATTACAGGGGTCGCTCCGGGAGCAACCGCCCACTTTACCCTGCACATGTGGGGTGCGTCCTGAGCAGTACCGCTATGGGATGTGGCCCCCCCAACTAAACAAAGCCAAGCCAGCAGACTGTGCACAGTGTGTAGATGGTGCCAAGGGCCCCTGGCTTCCTGCTTATCTAACCATTTTCCCCACACTTCTTGTCAGCCATCTCTCCCTGCCTCTCTCCCCGGCTCTCAGCTTCCCTGCCTGATTGGGAGTCCAGGATCAGCCTTCCCGGGTTTTGCTATAAACAGTAATAAACACACGATACCCAGTCATTATTCCCTGCACACGTTTGCTTTACACCTGCCTTGTGTTGCTAAATCTCTCTAGCAAGGGGAAACCAAATGTGCCATCAAGACCAAGCCGAGCTGGGAAGCCCGGGGGTGAGGGTCGGGAATGAGCGCGTGTACGTGTGTGTGTGTGTGTGTGTGTGTGTGTGTAGGCACCCAGGTTCAAGTCCCAGCACTATCCACCCCATGCAGCAAACACAAAGCTCGATTTGGGAAGCTCTTAGTTCTTGTTGAGACCATTCGGGGGCTGTCCCAGAGGCTTAGGGAATCTTGAGTTCTCATATCGCCAGTATTTTTCAGAATTTGTTCAGTGGCATGGACCAAGTTGTTCTGAACAGAATAAATAAAATGGAGAGAGACCAGGAAACTATTAAAGGGCGCGGTTCAAAGGTGGTTTTCAACTGTTTTTTACTACACAAGTTTCCACCAAGGGCTGGAGGGATAGTGCATTGCCTTAACACAGCCAACCCAGGTTCAATCCTCAGCAACATATAGTGCCCTGGCAGAGTCAGGAGTAAGCCCTGAGCACTGCTGGGTGTGGGCACCCCAAAAAACTGCCCCAAAAGCTGTTGAATTGACTTACAGAAGGAGACGTGAATGGAGAGAAGGGGAGAGTGAGAACCACAGAGAAAAGTGAAGTGAAAAGAGAAAAGAAACAAGGACTGAATCCTTTTATTTTTCTGTTTTTTTTTTTTTTTTGAGCCACCCCTGGTTGTGCTCAGGGCTTACTCCTGGCTCTGCCTGCAAGGATCCTTTCTCTCGGTGCTTCGGGCCCTATGCAGTGCCAGGGACTGAACCGGGTCTGCCATGTGCAAGGCACGTGCCTAAGCATCTCTCTGGCCTTTACATCAGAACATTGTAAAGCACCAGGCCAGCACTTCAAAGGGTGGTGAGGACACTCCCCTCTCTCTCCCTCTCTCTTTCTCTCTCTCTCTCTCTCTCTCGCTCACTCTCTTTCACTCTCTCTCTCTCTTTCGCTCTCTTGCTTTCTCTGACTCTCGCTCTCTCTTGCTCTCTCTCTCCCTCCTCTCTCTCCTCTATCTCCTCTCTCTCCTCCTCTCTTCTCTCTCCTCTCCCCCTCCTCTCTCTCCCTCTCTCTCCTCTCTCTTCCCTTTCTCCCCCCCTCTCTCTCTCTCTCTCTCTCTCTCTGGGTCACACCCAGCAATGCTCAGGGCTTACTTCTGGCTCTGCACTCAGGAATTACTCCTGGGTAATTCCTGGGATATGGAATACCTGGGATCGAACCGGGTTGGCAGTGTGCAAGGCAAACGCCCTACCCACTGTGCTATCACTCCGGCCCCCAGACACCTGTCTCTTACAGGCTGACTCTGCCCTGCACAGTTAAGGAGACAGAAAGAAATTTGTAAATAATGATGCAAAAGTCAGCTCAGTGCTTGGTCAAAAGGATACACAGGAACTAACCTGAAAGGAAACGCAACTTGAAACATCCCTGCTCCCCACCCACCCCCCTTGCCCCTCAACTCTCTGGCGTTTTCTTCTTTGCAGAAATAGCCACTTTTTCTTTCCTAAGTTTCGAATCTTCTCTTTGAAGCCTTCCAGTCTGGCATGATCTTATCCCCAGAGTCTCTGAGTCCTGCCCTCACGTTCCTGTTCTGAAAACGCCCACCTGCATTTCCACACATTCTTCCTCACAAATTTAGCATTCGATGAAGTCATCGGCTATACTTAGCGCTTACCTTCAGCCTCCCGCAATCTGAGGGTGACTGTAAAAAGGGGGTGTGTGCCGCCAAGAGAAGAAACGCCATCTCCCTTCACCCATTTACATACGTCATTGCTGCCACCGACCGGGCTGTTGAGTAGGACGCAAACGCCGCATGGGTCAGCGAACAAACAGGGGACATTTTTCACTTTATTATGTGACTGCCCCACGCCTCGTCAGGAGGAATCTCTGTGGGGCTTTATTTACCAGGCCACAATCGTTGGCCTCTCTGTGTACTTTGTGCAGGGGTGGGTGGGGGGGGAAACAACCAGGGTGCTTTGACAGAAGTGAAATGTCTCATCAGAAAATTGTTCTCTGGAATGTTCAAAGAGTCTGCTGATGTGTTCCACCCTTTGAAAGATCATTTGTGGGGGCTGGAGCAAGTGTATAGCGGGTAGGGTGCTTGCCTTGCACGTGGATGACTTGCGTTCGATTCCCAGGATCCAGGACTCTCCCCCAACCCCCAGGAGTGATCCCTGAGTGCAGAGCCAGGAGTAGGCACTGGACTCCACTGGGTGAAGCTCAAAAGCCAAAACCGGGGAAAATAATTTTTTTAAATGTCATCTGTCTCAGGGACCAGAGCGATAGTTGGCAGGTGTTTGCCGTGTATGCAGCCAATCTGGGTTCAATCCCTGGCACCTCAGATGGTTCCCCTGATCCCCTCCAGGAGGGAATTTTTTTTCTTTTTTGGGTCACACCCGGCAATGTTGAGGGTTACTCCTGGCTCTGCGCTCAGGAATTACTCCTAGCACTGCGTGGGAGGCTATATGGGATGCCAAAGATGGAACCCGGGTCAGCCGCATGCAAGGCAACGCCCTACCCGCTGGACTATTGCTCCGACCCTAGGAGTGATTTCTGAGTACAGAGTCAGGAGTACATGATGGATCCTTCGGGTGTGACCCAAACAGCTAAAATGTCATTTGTCAGGGCCTGAGTGATAGCACAGCGGGTAGGGCGTTTTCCTTGCATGCAGCTGACCCAGGTTCTATCCCCGGCATCCCATATGGTTCCCTGAGCACCACTAGGAGTGATTCTTGAGTGCAGAGCCAAGAGTAACCTCTGAGTATCACCAGGTGTGACCCAAAAAAGACAAAATAAACAAATAAAATGTAGAGGGTTAGAGTGCCTATCTTACATATCAGAACCCCCAGTTCCATCCCTGGCACTGCAGGGGCCTCTCCACCCCAAGCACCCCCAGAAATGGGTCCTGAACAACTTTGCCCCCCCCAGAAACAAAAAGAAATGATTAAAGAATGTGTCTTTAAGGGATTGGAGTAATAGTACAGTGGGAGGGTATTTGCCTTGTATACAACCAACCCGGTTCAATCCCCAGCTTCCCATATGGTCCCCCAAGAACCGCAAGGAGTAATTCCTGAGTGCAGAGCCAGGACTAAGCCCTGAGCACTGCCACATGTGACCCCCAAAAAAAAAAAAAGAATGTGCCTTTGAGAACAACAGATTGCGGAGGTGTGTAGATTCAGGTGAAATTCAGGGAGTGGGAGAGGGTCGGTGTGTTTAGGAAAGATAAAAGATGGGGGAGGTGGGCATGGGGGCTGGAACTGGGTTGTCATAAGAGAATTCTGGGGCCTTCCCACAACTTGCGGTAACCTAAGAAGAGGTTACAGCTCCCTCGGCCAGAGCTTTCTACAGAGAACAGCAGAGTCTGAGTGAATCCGTGAATCCTCATCCACTTCCCACTTGGTTCTTGCTGTGTCCAAAGGTACCAGAGAGCAAGGCAACGACAGTTTGGGCCACAGACCAGGCAGTTTTGCATGTGAGAGCCCCAAGTCCGACCTCTGTCCCTGCAGGGCCCGCCTGCACTCCCAGGAGCCATCCCTAAGCACAAAGCCAGGAATAACCCCAAAAGCATCGCCTGGGGTGGTCCCAGACAACACCAACACAAACAGGGAGATAAAAAAGGTGCCTGTGATGCTTGGCAATGTTTGGCATCTTCTGCAGCCCCTGTGCTTTCTGGGGAACCTAAAAGGGACCCAGGGAACATGGCTTAGAAGCAAAAGGATCAGCGACGCTCCTACAAAATGGAAAACGTGGGTGGTGGGAGCAGAGAGATGCTAAGCACTTGCTCTGTGCTGCCGCCTCTGCCCTTCATCCAAAGGCCCTCGGCACAGCCAGGGTGACTCCTGAGCGCAGAGCCTAGAACCCTGCAACTCTGAGAGGGTGGCCCCCAAAGCCCCAAGCACACAATACAATGGGAAAACACACACACACACTGGAAAAATACATGCCTGTACAATGGAAAATACATATACACACATGTACTGTATCACTGTCTTCACTGTCTTCCCTTTCATCATCGATTTGCTCGAGCGGGCACCAGTAACATCTCCATATGTCCTGTCTCATGCAAGTAGAGCCCAAGGGCACCTGCTTGCTCCAGGAACATAAAGAGCCTCAAACCATTCCATCAGGTCATGGGAATGAGGTCTATAATTGTTACTGGTATCTGGCATATCAAATATGACATGGGTAGCTTGCCAGGCTCTGCCGTGCGGGTAACAAACTCTTGTAGTCATCTCAAAATCCAGCATTTATTGATGAACCAAGCGTGGCGCTGAGCAGCGCTGTGATAGGCTGGTCTGCTGGGTGGAGTTCTGACGAGGGGGAAGTCGGATGTGGAAAATGGAGATCCTCATGGAGTGGGGGGGGTTCTGGCTTGTGAGGCTCTGCTGGGGTGGTGGGCCAGGGCTAGAACCTGCCATCCCTCCCAGGCACCTCATGAGTGGCTGGGCACAGTGAGAGCCAGTAGCAGCTCTTCCCCATGTCTGTCTCATGTCTGTCTCTCTCATATTGTTTGTGGAACCAATATTTTTTACACCGAGAGACAAGTTTCAGGGGAATAGACACATGAGGGCTGTGGAAGAAGGGAGAACTCTGTCCAGAACACTCACAGCAGCGTGGGGGAGGGACACGGACATGTCGGGCCAGGGCTAGAACCTGCCATCCCTCCCGGGCACCTCATGAGCGGAATAGACACATGAGGGGAACATCAGGGGAATAGATGGCCTGGCCCTGACACGGACATGTCTCTCTCTGTCTCTCCCATGTCTGTACACATGTACAGTGGGGAAAAAAATCACACACACACAAACCCGTACAATGGAAAACATGGGACTTATCTGCGTGATCCCAGAACTCCTGGGTGCCTGGAAAATGTTCTTCCACCCCAAAAGAGCAGGACCCGGGTCACACCTACTCTGTTAGTGGCCAGCAGTTGAAAGGAGGGTGAAACCATCTAGAATGCTTCCAGCAAACTAGAACCTTCTAGAATGCTTCTAGAACACAGGCATGAGGATGCAGAGGCCCACAAGAAGCAAATATGGTGGATGTGCGCCTTCCCCAAACACAAAGGGTGAGACTGTGATGCTGTTTGTGCCAGTGTCGGGCCAGACTGCTGTGGGGGCTGCCCGCCTGCCCGCTTGCACCCACCGGCCGGGTGCCAAACCTGGGCGAGGCCAGGGCTCCGTGTTGCTCCCCACGCTGCTGTGAGTGTTGTGGACAGAGTTCTCCCCTTCTTCCACAGCCCTCATGTGTCTATTCCCCTGAAACTAGTCTCTCAGTGTAAACAAAAAATTGGTTCCACAAACAATATTCAGAGGAATGAACAAAGGATTTGCTCAATCGCTCCAAAATGCCATTTTTTACTTTCGGGTGCTCTAAACAATCTGCCAGGGGCAGGCATGGGGGCCCGTGGAGAGAGAGCATGCCCAGGGCGTGCAAGGCCCTGGCACCACCTCGGGCCCCCAGAGCACCGCCAGGACTGAACCCTGAGCACAGAGCCAGGAGGAAGCCCTGAGCGCCACAGACAAACCAACAACCCTATGAACTACATGACTCCGGAGAGAAATTTCAAGGTAAGAGATTCCCCAGTACGGCAGCTTCATGCCCCAAGGTCGCCATCTGGATAAGAGGCCATGCACCTCTCCTTATAGAAGAAAGGTCATCAGATGGGTTGTTTTATGCCACAGAACAAGGATTTGGGGAACTGGGAGCAGAGCAGCGCTCAGTGGATTCACACCTTCCTTTAGGAAGTTCTCCGAGGAAGCTGGAACTTGGCTCGCGCCCGGCCCAGCTGACTATGGAGCCCCGAGGAGGGCAGATGGGTTTTGGGAGTGGGCCCGTCGCCTCTGGGGGTCCCGGAAGCAGCCGGATGAGACTTGCCCATCACACTAGCCACCATTTTCACTGTCCAGACGCTGGGAAACTGCCTCACAACCAGATTGACAAAACCAGTTCGAGTCCAGGGCCGCATGATCCACTAAAATAGTGAACCAGTGATGTCTTTTAATGCACTGCATTCCACAAAGAGCAGGAAAGTTTGGTGGGAAGGATATATAAGGAGGAAAGAAATGACATACAGAACCCGCCAAGTAGTTGAGGTGCGGGAGGGGGGGGGAGGTGGGGACATTGGTGATGGTAGATGGGTTTGGGTGGAGGGATGGGTGTTGGAACACTGTAGAACCGAACTCTACATGAGCATCTTTCAATTGTATGTCTAAAATGGTGTAATAATATTTGGGGAGGAAATAATAAAATTAAATTAAAAAAAAAAGAAAGTTCTCTGAGGGCAGGAGAGACAGCACAGCAGGGAGGGCGCTTGCCTTGCACATGGCTGACCTGCCTCAATTCCCGGCATCCACAGGATCCCCACCCTCGCCCCATGCACCGCCAGGAGTGGTCCCTGAGTGCAGAGCCAGGAGTAACTGGCTCAATAACTGAGCATCACCAAGTGTAGCCCCCAAACAAGAAACAAAATAAGAAAGTTCTTTGGTACCCATGGCTGTGGTTCAGTGTCCATCACTTGCCCTGTATTCGTGAGCAAACACAAGCAACAGAAAAGGAAATGCTCTGGGCCAGGGAAGAGGGTTGTAGGTGCTGAAGAATTTGCATGAAGGAGCCCAGGTTCAAACCTCAGCATCACATGGTCCCCGAACTCCACCAGAAGTGACCGCCACCCCCAAAAAAAAACCACCAAGCCAGGAGTAAACCCTGAGCAACACAGTTTTGAAAACAGCAAAAGAGGGGCCGGAGCGATAGCCCAGAGGTAGGGCATTTGCCTTGCACGCGGCCGGCCTGTGCCAGCCTGGGTTAGATCCCCGGCATCCCATATGGTCTCCTGAGCACCGCCAGGAGTGACTCCTGAGTGCAGAGCCAGGGAGTAACCCCTGAGCGCCGCCGGGTATGACCAAAAAGAAAAAAAAAAAAAGAAAACAGCAAAAGCAAGGGATGTCTCATGTCAACGAATAATGAGAAAGAGATAGTGGCAGGGAATGGGAAGTATGTGCAGAAAATGCACCGAAAAGAAATCCCAACCCCAAAAAATGGGATGAGGAAAAAGAGGAGACTCAATTCAGGCGTTATTGGCAGCGCAGATCAATAGGAGTGTTGACTGCACCCTGTCAATAATCAACCTCACCTCATCGACCAGCACAGCTCTGGGACGAGGCTGGGGTCAGAGGCACAGAAGCTCGGATTTGAAGCAGTAAGTTTTCAGGGGGACGGGGCCGTGCTTATCAACACTCAGAAAACACAGATCTCAGCAATTACTAAACCACAAAGAATTTTTCCTGTAAATACTCCCTGGAGCTGAGAGTGCACTCAGGGGCGAGGCTGACCGGAAGCTGAGAGCACACTCTGAGCGGGGAGGCTGACCGGAACCCAGCTTACTCCAGGCAAACCCTCATGCCACAATTGGGCTGGGTGCCCCAGCCCAGCTCCCCTTGCACTCACAACTGCCCCCTTTCGCAGAAGGGGCGAAATCCAGGGAAACCGCAGAGAGGAAGATCATAAGCTTCATCTGGGAAAAACAACTAAATCCGTTCAGTACTCGGGGCCCTGCACACACCCTCTGCATGCTGGGGGCCCAGGCTTCGTCCCCGGCAGGAGCAGGCAACCAGACACCACAGGGTGCAGCCCCCCCAACAAACATCATCATCATCACCATCATCATCATCATCACCATCATCACCATCATCACCATCATCACCATCATCATCATCATTATCACTTAATCACTTGATCACTTGAATCCCGTTATTCATCAATTTGCCTCGAGCGGGCGCCAGTAACATTTCCATTGGACCCTATCATGTGCCAGTGTAGCCCAATGGCATCTGGTTGATTCAGGAATATGAAGAGTCTCAAACTGTTCCTTCAGGGTCTTGACAAAAGAAGTCTGACCATCTTGTAGGTGGGCAGCCACGTGATCTTTGACATCCCGTGTAGTAATAATAATAATAATAATAATAATAATAATAATAATAATAATAAACCAAGATCACAACTGTCCGTCCTCATGGGGTCTGGCATGTTCTACCTTCCTTTTTTTTGGGGGTTGGAGATTGGGTCATACCTAGTGATACTCAGGGATTACTCCTGAAAACTTAGCGCTTCAAATCTTCACTCAGGAATTACTCCTGGCAGTGCTCAGGGACCATATGGGATGCCGGGAATCATACGCCGGTCAGCAAATACCCTCCCTGCTGTGCTATCGCTCCAGCCCCATGCTCTACCTTCCTACCGTAATATGACAGAAAACCCTGCGCACACAGACCCATGCCCAGTGAACAAGTAAATGACGGTGGAAAGGGCACATCGCAACTGCAGTCTGAGGAAACTAACTGGGTGCAGGGGGTGCGGGGGCAGCACAGATGGGTGGGCCCGGGAGGGCTGACCTGGGGAAGGGAATTAAGCCGCTCAGGAACTGGGAGGGCTGAGACAAAAGGCACAAGGACCCCAGAGAACAGGGGAGATGGCGGAGGAGGAAGGGGGTGTGATGTGTGTGTGTGTGTGTGTGTGTGTGTGTGTGTGTACCTTTCATGTGGGAAAAGGGTTGCGCCTGATCAGCCAGAATTCAAAAGCGGATTCTGTTGTGAGCCCAAGCGCAGGGCTCAAGCCTTCTCATTCACATCAGCAGATATTAGTCCACTGACCGACCTGCATTAAATAAAAAGCAGGGGCAGACAGACAATAGAGCAGGTAAAGCACTTGGCCTAGCACGCGGTGGGCCTAGGTTCGATCCCCCTCACCCCCGGCATCCCATATAGCCCCCTGAGCCCTGCCAGGAGTGATTCCTGAGTGCAGAGCCAGCAGTAACCCTGAGCACCGCTGAGCCGTGGTCCCCCAAAAGTACTTTTCAAAAGAGGGAGGGGGCCAGAGAGATAGCACATAGGTGGGTAATCACCTTGTTGATTATTGACAAGGTGCATGCAACAGATTGACTTTGAATCTGGAACCACCACAGTTCCCTGAGCACCGCCAGGGGTGATCCCTGAGCACAGAGCCAGGAGTAAGCCCTGAGCACAGCAGGGCATGCCAGAGAGACAGACAGAGACAGACAGACTTCAGAATAGTTCTCTGATAGATTTAACATGAGGTTCCTGCTGCCCCCTCTAGGAAGCCGACAAACGTCTCCTGCAGCCTGCGAGGAGCAAGGCCGAGCGCTGTCTTGCACATCTCAGCCGGGAGCAGGTTGGGTTGGAGGATGAGCCACGGATGCCGCAGCTCCGGAGACCGGCTGGCGCACGGGCTGGCGCAGTAAGTCTGGCCCAGGAAACAGCCCGGTGCAATTCCTTTTGCTCTGAGAAATGTTTCAGGCACAGACACAGAGCACGCCTCGCACGCCTGGGAGCTGGTATCTGCGTGCTGACGGCTGACTCACATGTTCCACGCAATGAGCCCTAATCAACTGCTGTCCGGGAGGGACCGTCCCTCCTGGAGACTGGGGGTGATGAAGGTAAGGACAAAGGGGGTGGTGGGGGGGCTTCTCGGCCAAAGGGCCTGAGCTGCACCAAATCTGATGCCAAACAGACTCCCCTCTCTGCTGCTCGAGGCCCAGAGGGGAAAAGAACTGCCTGAGAAGGAGAAAGAGGAGGAGGAGGGTAGGGAGGAGGGAGAAAGAGGAGAAAAAGAGGGTGCTGTGAGGGTCACCCCAGGAGCAAGCTCTGTCCGCCTTGTGCAGACAAAGAGGAACGACAGGAGTCCTTGGGGTCACCAGGGAAAAGGACGGTCAGTGGCACACAGCAGCGAGGACTTCCCGTCCACAGCTGTGCCTTTCCAGAACCTTCTCCCCAAGGTGCAGGGAGGAGACAGGCTCGGATAAATGCCTTCACGGCAGGAAGGAGAGCAAACCTGCAGGCTGGGAATGGGAGACTCTAACTTTTTGGGGATATTGGCTAAGGGTCTCGAGGAGCCTCCGCAGAAAACAAGGCCAAGGAGAAGACGACAGTCTGGCAGGAGGGTACATAATCACGTTTGATTTGTTTTTCTCTCTTTTGGGTCACACCTGGTAGTACCCAGAGCTTACTCCTGACTCTACACTCAGGAGTCACTCCTGGCAGTGCTTGGGGGACCCTATGGGACGCCTGGGGATCGAACCCGGGGAACCGCGGGCAGGCACATGCCCTCCCCACTGTGCTGTTGCTCTGGCCCATGTAATCTGTGTTTGACCCCCAACAGCACTAGGGTCATCTCTGGCCCATCTCACCCCACTTCTCGCAGCCCCAAACGCAAGGACACCTCTCCAGGGGCCTCATCTCCACCCGCTGTGCCCCCAAGCCTTCGGAGACAAGAGCATGAGAAATCTCATGGATCAGAGAAGGGCGGGTCTGGAGGAGGAAGGCGTGGACAGCCCAGCCCCAAGCTCCATGCCCAAGAAGCTTCTGTTAGCTGGGGGGCCCAGCTGACCGCCCGCAGGGACTACTCTTGGCTCAGAGGTCAGGGTTACTCCTGGAGGTGCTCGGGGACTATGTGGTGCTGGGGATTGGACCAGAACCCTGCAAGAAAGCCCGAGGTCGGCCCGTTAAGCCAGCTCTATAGCCTGGACGGCCAGCAGGGCATGCATGAAAGCTGCGCACACACACACACACACACACACATACACACACACACACACACACGTCCCTGTGACCCCTGCAACTCAAGGGGTTAGTAAAAACTGCCAACTCAGCACAGAGCGGGGGAACCACTCCATTCTGGGGGCACAGGAGTTCTTTTTGTTTTATTTGAGGGCCACACCCAGAGAGGCTTGGGGCTTACTCCTGATTCTGTGCTCAGGGACCACTCCTGGCAGGTTCAGGGGACCATACAGGGGCAGGAGATCAAATCTGCATGGGACAGCGAGCCAGGTAAGGCCCTTCCTGCTGTACTATTGCGTGCGGCCCTGAAGCAGACACCTTGCTAATAAGATATTGAGAAACTGAGAAAGCACAAAGAACAAGGTGAACAGTAGATGCTGGCAAAGCATCTCTGCTTTCTGAAGGCTGCCATTGGGAGGAAAGCAGGTGGGAACCGACTCATGCAATGGTGGGGGAAGATGGCTCGGGCGGCCAGTGCTGGGCGTGGGGGTGTGTGGAGGGGGTGAGGGGGTCAGGGAGGGCAGGGGCTGGGGCTGGCCAGGCTACTGTCGGCTCAGGACTCAGCACCACTTCCCTATCTGAAACGCTTTCAGGCTCCGGCTGGCTCAGTATCCCACGAACGAGCATCACTGCGCAATGCCCTGTTTCGGATTATGCAGCGACCTTTTCGGGTCTGCACTTTCTCTAGCCCGGAGTCGTCTTGTATTTCAATCAGCGGTGATTACGCAGTGCCTTGAACTCCACGTTCAAAACACAAACCCAGGATGAAAGCAGAGACTCCAGGAGAAAATGAAAACAAAAACAAGAACCAGTTTGGGTAGAGCGTAACAAAAACATAGCTGGGATTCCGCAGGGAAGCGAGTGCTTTGAATATGACATTCAATGCTGCCTCGAGTGGCTCAGCCTGACTGTTTGTTTTGGTTTGGGGTGTGTGTGGGGGGTCCACACCTGGCAGTACTCAGGGCCAACTCCCAGCCCGGTGCCAGGAAGCCGCCTGTGGTGCCGGAGCTCTGTCGGCCGCATGCGGAGCGGGTGCACCAGTCCCCCAGGCCACCCGCGGCACTTGAACGAAAAGGGCTGAGATTCAGAGACAAGTATTGCTCGTGGGTATCCGCCGTCTCCAAAGCCAAGGGGACAAGCCTCCAGCCAAACCCTCAGCCAGGTGTTGGAGCCACGTGTAGCGCTTTGGACAACGTGCTGATGGGGGGTTGGCCTCAGACCCCTGGGTAGGGGGCACAGAGCAAGGGGCAACCCCAGGGCTTGTGGACTGCTCTGGTAAGAGAGATCAGGTTGTTCAATGACGCCAACCTGAAACATGTAAACAGGAGCTGGAGCGACAGCACAGTGGGGGGGGGGGTGTTTGCCCTGCACACAGCCAACCTGGGTTAGATCCCCAGCATCCCATATGGTCCCCTGAATTCCACCAGGTGTAATTGCTGAGTGCAGAGCCAGGAGTAACCCCTGAATATTGCCAGGTGTGACCCAAAAAAAAAACCCACAAAAAACATAAAAATAATCAAAGAGGACCGAGCAGGTAGGGGTGCGTGCATGTAAATGGCCCAAATTCGATCCCCGTCATCTCATATGTGCCCTGAGCTCCGCCAGGAGTGATTCCCGAGGGCAGAGCCAGAAGAGGTCCCTGAGCATCACCAGGTGTGGCAAAAAACACCCACATAAAACCATAAAAATAATTAAAGAGGACCAAAAGATAGTACAGCGGGTCGGGTACTTGCCTTGCATGCAACTGGTCCAGGTTCAATCCCCAACATCCCATTATGTGCCCTCTGAGCACTGCCAGGAATGATCATTAAGCACAAAGCCAGGAGTGATCCCTGAATACAGAGCCAAGAGTGAAACCTGAGCACAGAGCCAGGAGTGAGTCCTGAGCACAGAGCCGGGAGTGATCCCTGAGCACAGAGCCAGGAGTGAGTCCTGAGCACAGAGCCGGGAGTGAGCCCTGAGCACAGAGCCAGGAGTGAGCCCCAAGCACAGAGCCAGGAGTCAGCCCTGAGCACAGAGCCAGGAGTCAGCCCTGAGCACAGAGCCAGGAGTCAGCCCCGAGCACAGAGCCAGGAGTGAGCCCTGAGCACAGAGCCAGGAGTCAGCCCCGAGCACAGAGCCAGGAGTCGGCCCTGAGCACAGAACCAGGAGTGAGCCCTGAGCACAGAGCCAGGAGTCAGCCCTGAGCACAGAGCCAGGAGTCAGCCCTGAGCACAGAGCCAGGAGTCAGCCCTGAGCACAGAGCCGGGGAGTCAGCCCTAAGCACAGAGCCGGGGAGTCAGCCCCCGAGCACAGAGCCAGGAGTGAGCCCTGAGCACAGAGCCAGGAGTGAGCCCCGAGCACAGAGCCGTTAAAGGGAAGGGTGTGACAGGAACATCGGGCAGGAAGTGCTGCTGGGGGTCACGTGGTCCTGTTCAAGCTCCCACGAGGAGCCAGGCCTCAGGGGGCCGCAAAGCCCCAGCGGGTGTGTCAGCATCCATCAGGCTCATGGGCACGTGCTCCCACGCAGCGGGGGGACAAGGGTGCTGGCCAGCCACAGGGTTGTCAGAACAGTCACTCTGGAAACTGGCAGCAGGGCCGGGAGGGCAGAGAGCGAGACCCAGGCCCCATTTCTGCAGGAAACACAGTCCCCTACGACTCTCAAGCTCAGCCCATCGCGGTCGGTGTTCTGCCGGGCACAGCATTGGACAACGTGGGGGAGGTGGACCCTCTGTGTGCCTGCTCACGGAATGTTCCAGAGCCAGTGGATACTGGCACAGCTGCCTTCGGAACAAGCTCTGAATGCCCAGGATCTGTCTGCTCGCAACCGCCATTGTGAGCTCTCGCGGTGAAAGGTCTTATTCCATGACACACTGGGTTGGATCCCAGCACCACACACATGCACACACTTGCACACAAACACAGACACACACACACTCACGCACACAAATGAACTCAGACACAGACACACACAGAGAGACGCACACACAGACACATGCACTCACACACTGAGACACACATAGGTTTGCCTGGAGGCTCATAATGTTTGGGATTTTTGTTTTTCGTTTTTGGGGTCACACCTGGCAGTGCTCAGGGATTACTCCTGGCTCTGCACTCAGAAATCACTCCAGTGGTGCTCAGGAGACCCTATGGGATGCCGGGGATCAAACCCGGTCGGCCGCACGGAAGGCACCTGGACCCCCATCTCTTTCTCGTCAGCATTATAACAAAGCATTAGGAGCGACAGCACAGTGGATAAGGCTCTTGCCTTGCACACAGACAACCCAGGTTCAATCCCCGCACCCCCATAAGGTCCCCCAATATGCAGGTCCCCAATAAGCAATGCCAGGAGTAAACCCTGACATCTGAGCATTGTAGGGGTGTGCTCACCAACAGAAAATAGAGGCAAATTCTGGCTCGGGTTCCAGCCTGCAGGGAACTGGCACCCCTGGCTTCCTGAAACAAGCGAAATGGAAAACAAATGAGTGGAGAGTGAAGAAGTGGATGAATGAATGAACGAATGAATGAATGAACGAATGAACAAATGAATGAATGAACGAATGAATGAATGAACAAACGAACGAACGAATGAATGAATGAACGAACGAATGAATGAATGAATGAACAAATGAATGAATGAATGAACGAATGAATGAATGAATGAACGAACGAATGAATGAATGAACGAGACGAACGCGAATGAATGAATGACCAAATGAATGAATGAATGAACGAATGAACGAATGAATGAATGAATGAACGAATGAACGAATGAATGAACGAACGAACAAATGAATGAATGCAGGGGCTGTGTCAGGCGCGTCTGTGTGAAACCAGCCTCTGCCGTCCCAGTGCTAGGCTCCATCCACACTCACCTGGCACCGAGACCTGTCATGCCCTCAGACCAGCAGCAACGGTCCGAGTACAGCGCCAGGGAGACAGCTGAAAGGGTGGAGCACGAGGGCCCAAGTACAGCCCCAGAACCACAGTCCCCACCCGCAGCACCACGGGTGCAGCCAAGTCCCACACACCCACACTGGCCTCAGGCTTCCTGCACATAAATGACATACATGCATGAGATTATATAGGTACATACATGCATATAGGTACACATGCATGTACAGTGCACACTTTCATGCACATACATATACGTGCCCGCACACATATACACACACCTGCACACATATACACGCCCACACACATACACCCACGTACACACACACATATTCACGTGTGTGCTCCGCCACAAAAAATAGAGGCGAATTCTAGCTCGGGCTCCAGCCTGCAGGGAACTCAGGCACACCGCGTATACACGCCCGCACACATGTATACACGCCCGCACACATGTATACACGCCCGCACACACGTATACACACTTGCATAATGGATGTGCATGTGCGCAAGGCATGATTAAATACAAACGTTTACCACACACACATCCATAAAGGGGACCTGGTTACACCTGGGGGGTTTGGGAAACTTTAACACACACTCTAAACACAACTTTGGGACTCGCATGCTACACCATTAATGGACCTCTGATCCCCCACGGGGACAGGCCCAGAAATCACCAGGAAGCACACGATGATATGCAGAGAACAGGCAAAAGGAAACTCTGAGCTCGAGCAAGCACAAACGTCCCCCCAGCCCCCCCACCCCACACTGAGGGGGCTGGAACAGAGGGCCGAGATAGATGAGCTGCATGCAGAGGGGGCAGAGAAGCCCACTCTGGGGAACCCCTCCCTCCTCTGGGAGCCACTGGTCTGATCCAGTCTGATTGTTTTCAACACAGCTGAAAAAAAATGGTGGTAGGGGCCAGAGCGATCCAGCCGGGAGGGGGCGTTTGCCTTGCACGCAGGCTACCCGGGTTCAATCCCGGCATTCCATATGGTCCCCAAGCACCACCAGGAGTGATTCCTGAGTGCAGAGCCAGGAGTAACCCCTGAGCAGCGCCAGGTGCTGCTTTGCACGCTGCTACTCGAAATTGTTTATATTTCCTTAAATATAACTTTCCTCCTCACCTAGAGAGGAACTTTTGCACCATGACTAAGGCACAAAATGATACATTAAATAATATCTCACAGACTCCTTGTAGTAATCCCCCAACCCACACACACACACACACGACAACACTCAGCATTTTGGCATTGAAATGTGATGACCCTCTTTATGGGGGTCAGCAACAGCAATCATTTACCCGATCAATTCCCTTTAACTCAGGCCCCAGGGGAAAGGGAAGGGGTGGGAGAAGGGCTTCTTCCTTCTGGATCTAATTATGCTTTCCTTTCCTTCTTCTTGAGTGAGAATCTCTGGGGGTGAAAAGCACAGAGCCTCAACGAACGGCAACTACTTCCAGGATTCTGGGTATTTTCTACTTATGTAAAGTTTACAGCTCAGTGTTTCAGTCTGTTTGCTCACTTGTTTGTGTTTGACTTCTTGAGTCAAATCAAGCATCACACCCGGAGATGCTCGGGGGTTGCTTCTGGCTCTGCACTCAGGAATTACTCCTGGGGGTGCTCAAAGGGACCCTATAGGATGCTGGGGATCAAACCTGGGTCGTCATACCGGGGGATGCTCAGGGGGTTACTCCTGGCTCTGCACTCAGGAATTACTCCTGGGGGTGCTCAAGAAACCCTATAGGATGCTGGGGGATCAAACCTGGGTTGGCTGCATGCAAGGTAAATACCCTTCCTGCTGTGCTATTGCTCTGGGCCTTTGCAGCTCGATGTTAAAAGGAACAGGCCCGGACACTCAGAGCTGGACGGTGGCCTGTGTTTGACACAACTGATACCCTCGGGGGTGAAGCTGTCCATCATGGAGAGAAACCCCAGGTCAAGGCAGGGACACACCTCAAAGGGGGAATGTGTGGGCGGCCTCGATTCTGTCCCTGGCAACGTGGGCGTCCCCGAGCCCCACCGGAAGTGACCCCAGAGCACCGAGCAGGAAGTCATCCCAGAACAAACAAAAGAATGTTTTTAAAAAATTACTAGTGATAGTCCAGCGGGAGGGCTGAACTTGCAAGCGGCCCGACCGGATTTAATCCCCAGCATCTCATAGGGTCCCCGAGCACTATCAGGAGTAATTCCTGAGTACAGAGCCAGGAGGAACCCCTGAACATCACCGAGTGTGACCCCAAAAAAGGAAAAACTTTGAAAGTCCTAAAGCCAAAAGCTATTCTGTGTCCCTGCTAAAACAGGCCCTGGGTTGATGGGTCCCTCCTGGGAGGCAGCCCGCGGATGTTTCTCCGTGACACACGAAGTGTTTGTACCACACCTGCTGCGTCCCTTACCTGCACACAGGGAGAGGTGACCATCTTCCATATTGTTTTGTTGGTTTTGTTTGGTTTTTGTTTGGGGGTCACACCCGGCGATGCTCAGGGCTTACACCTGGCTCTGCACTCAGGAATTACGAAGTTTAGGGGGCCCAATGGGATGCCAGGGATCGAACCCAGGTTGGCTGTGTGCAAGACAGGTGCCCTCCCTGCTGTCTACTGCTCCGGGCCCAGAATTTAACATATGTGGAAGCAAGTCCGGGACCCGAGGAGACAGCACAGGACTTAGACACTCGCTAAAGTGCCCGAGGTTTGATCCCCGTCTCCCCAGCACTGACCTGGGCACTCACTCAGCCTGGCCAGCCTCTCCCACAAAAAAAAGCAAGCCCTGAGCGTCACACCCCACCATTCCCTCCCTGGAATGGCCAGAAACTCATTCACTAGGGGCTGTCCTCGACCAAGGTACCAGGGTTTAGGGGGGACTGAGTCACTGGAGCCACCCAGAGAGTAGGTGGCAGCTGCCAGGCTTGTGCTGGCAAGTTGCCAAGAGCTGCCAAGAGTCAGGCCTCCTGCCAGGACAAAGTTCCTGGAAGCTCCGGCTAGAAGAAAACTCCTGGGAAGGGGATTTGGGCAGGAGCTGGTGGTGTGGCTCTGTGGTCAGCAACAAGCCTTGCAAGCAGGCAAGTGAGTTCAATCCTCAGCAGGGCCAGAAAAGCAACAAGCAAGGCTGTGTGTGTATGTCTGTGTGTATGTCTGTGTGTGTATGCCTGTGTGTGTATGTCTGTGTGTATCTGTGTGTGTGTATGTCTGTGTGTGTATGTCTGTGTGTGTATGCCTGTGTGTATGTCTGTGTGTATGTCTGTGTGTGTATGTCTGTGTGTGTATGCCTGTGTGTGTATGTCTGTGTGTATGTCGTGTGTGTATGTCTGTGTGTGTATGTCTGTGTGTGTATGTCTGTGTGTATGTCTCTGTGTATGTCTGTGTATGTCTGTGTATGTCTGTGTGTATGTCTGTGTGCCTATGCCGTGTGTATGTCTGTGTGTGTATGCCTGTGTGTGTATGCCTGTGTGTGTATGTCTGTGTGTGTATGTCTGTGTATGTATGTATGTCTGTGTGTGTATGTCTGTGTGCGTATGTCTGTGTGTGTCTTGGTTTGAGGGCCATGCCTTGCGGTATGCTGGGGGGCTACACTTGGTTTGGTCACCCTGACAGTGCTCAGGGGGCCTTGTGGTGATCAGGACCTACGGTGGGGGTGCTCCAGCATGCAAACTGCGCCCCATCCTGAGCACAACCTCCACGACCTCACTCTACGCATTCGACTGTTGTGATCTGAAAGCGGTCCTTCTTTCCTATTCTGCCCTGGGCCCAGACATTTAAAATAAGAAGGCAGGGTGGGGGAAGAGGATAGAAAATGTATGCAGGAGGGGGAGGGAGGTGGGGACATTGGTGATGGGAGATGGGTTTGGGCAGAGGGTGCGTGTTGGAACACTGTGGAACCAAAGCTCTACATAGCATCTTTCAATTAAAAAAAAAAAAAGGTGGAATCTACCACAAACATGTGGGAATCAGTGGTTAGGTAAGACAGAGAAGGGAACAGTGTGCTAATATTTGTCAAAAATGAAAATACCAGCCTAGAACTGAGCATTGAATATAGGAAAAAAAGACATACATGATGATCTCTGAATGTATGTATTGCAATCCACAATGTGTAAGAGAATAGATAAAGAACTTACCATAGAGGCGGGCTGGGGAGGGGGGGGGGAAGTGGGGACATTGGTGGTGGGAGATGGGCACTGGTGGAGGGATGGGTGCTGGAACACTGTATGGCGGAGACCCAAACATGAACATCTTTGTAATTGTATATCACATGGCGGTGTAATAAAATATTTTTTTAAAAAAATTAAAAAAAAAAAAAAAGAAAATGTACCTTGAGTGACCAACCTGTACAAACGGGAAAGCGACAGTTATGGTAATTGCCTTAATCTCTGTACTATCTGCCCAGCTCCCAGATTAGTTTGGGTTTGGTTTGGTTTCAGGGCCATACCCGGCAATGCTCAGGGCTTACTCCTGCTCCCGTGCTCGGCAATCACTTTTGGTGGGGTTTCAGGGCCCATATGGGGTGCGGGGGTCACGCCAGGTTTACCAAGTACAGGGCAACCTCCTCAGCTGCTGCCGATCACTCCAGCCTCTAGCGCAAACTTCTTAGAAGCAATTTGTCAGCAGAGAAAACCCTCATCTTAAATATTCAGGTCCCGATCCAGAAATCGCACTGTGGGGAATCGAGCCTTAAAGAAACAATCATGGGGCCGGGTGATAGCACAGTGGATAAGGCGTTTGCCTTGCACACGGCCGACCTGGGTTAGATCCCGGCATCCCATATGGTCCCCGAGGCACTGCCAGGAGTAACTCCTGAGTGCTGAGCCAGGAGTAACCCCTGAGCATTGCTGGGTGTGACCCAAAAAGCGAAAAGAAAGAAGGAAGGAAGGAAGGAAGGAAGGAAGGAAGGAGGGAGGGAGGGAGGGAAGGAGGGGGGGAGGGAGGGAGGGAGGAAGGAAGGAAGGGAGGGAGGGAGGGGAGGGAGGGAGGGGAGGGAGGGAGAAAGGAAGGAAGAATAACATCCTCTAAATACTCCGGGAGCTCAGAGGACCCACAGTGACAGGCAGGGGGTGAATCTAAAAAGTGCATGAGAGGTCAGGAGGCGTCCAAAGGTCAGGAGAGCTGGAGCACAGGGGGCCGGAGAGTGAGTCCAGTGGGAGGATGTTGCCTTGCACGCAGCCAATCTGGGTTGGGCTCCCCATAGGGGTTGCCCCAAGCCCTGCCAGGTGTGATCCCTGAGCACAGAGCCAGGAGTAAGCTCTGAGCACAGCTGGGTACGGGCCCTCAAAACAATGATCCAAATAACAGAGACCTGGGGCACAGGCTTGCAGTCTGGAGCCTGGAGTTTGGTTCAGCAGTGCAGGGTCCCTCAGCCAGGTACGCCCCAAAAAATACCCAAAATTGAATTAAAGTGCAGCAAAGAATAAATGATGCAGTCTCTATGTCATATAATGGTAAAGCGAAAAATACAAACTATGAATAGCATATTCAAGGAAGACCATCGCTTTAGAGAAAAATCTAGATTTCCTTATCAAAATAGGAAAATGTTTCTTTAAGACATTCCGCTTGCACAGAGCATTATTTTGGTTTTGGGACAGTGATGAAACAGCCTGAAGTTTTGCAAAAAGAAATAAAAAAAAAAACAAAAAAATTGACCCAGAAGGATCAGAGAGTAAAACAGGTAACGCGCATCTCTGCACATGGCCTACCCAGGTTTGATTGCTGCACCCGTATGTCACACCCGCCAGTGCTCAGGGCGTCCTCCTGGCTCCGAGCCGAGGCACTGACAGACCTGGCAAGGTTTGCAGACCCTAGGGGTGCTGAGGATCGAACCCGGGTCAGCTATATGCAAAGGCAAGTGCCTTCCCTGCAAGCCCGGAAGCAAGAGAAGATGACCCAGATTTCTTGCTGTGACTAGTCCCTGGCACCGCAAAATTAAAAAGAAAAAAAATAAAATAAACTACAGACGTGTGCACTCTGATTCACATTTACGCAGTGATTCACTATGATTAACTGATAAATTATAGTACAGCGGGGAGATAGGACAGCAGGGAGGATGCTTGCGTGGCACATGGCAGACCCAGGGGGGTCCCTGACACCACAGATGGTCCTCTGAGCCCCCCCGGACTGAGCCCTGAGTGCAGAGTAGGGGAAGCTCTGGGCTCCTCCAGGTGGGGGAACACACAAAAACAACAAAAAAAAGTAGAAGAGAGGAGGAGGAAAGAGGAAGGGAGGAGGAGGAGGAGGAGGAGGAGGGGGAGGGGGAGGAGGAAGAGGAGGAGGGAGAGGAGGGGAGGAAGAGGGGAGGAGGGGGGAGGAGGGGGAGGAAGAAGAGAAAGGAAGGAAGGAAGGAAGGAAGGAAGGAAGGAAGGAAGGAAGGAAGGAAGGAAGGAAGGAAGGAAGGAAGGAAGGAAGGAAGGAAGGAAGGAAGGATGGAAGGAAGAAGGATGGAAGGATGGAAGGAAGGAAGGAAGGAAGGAAGGAAGGAAGGAAGGATGGAAGGAGAAGAAGGAAGGATGGAAGGAAGGATGGAAGGAAGGAAGGATGGAAGGAAGGAAGGAAGGAAGGAAGGAAGGAAGGAAGGAAGGAAGGAAGGAAGGAAGGAAGGAAGGAAGGAAGGATGGAAGGAAGGAAGGAAGGAAGGAAGGAAGGAAGGAAGGAAGGAAGGAAGGAAGGAAGGAAGGAAGGAAGGAAGGAAGGAAGGAAGGAAGGAAGGAAGGAAGGAAGGAAAGGAAGGAAGGAAGGAAGGAAGGAAGGGACGGAAGGATGAACTGGGGCAGATGCTTGCAGAGCTCAGCCTGAAACCCTGGGAGTCGGCGTGCTCGAGGTGCAGGACGGAAGGGGTCTGTGGCAGTGCAGCCCAGTAGGAGGAGTGTGAGTGCCGCCCCTGGGCTCTGCTGTCATGGGTCACAATCAGGCTAAAGCAGGGCAGGGCGTGGAGGAAGCGTGGAGCAAACTCAGTTCCCACCTGCAAGGGCTTCCGAGAGCCCAGCTCACCCCGGCAGGCGAAAGCCGGCGCCTGGCAGGGGCCAGCCCCGCAGAGATGCTGGACCTTTGATGAGGCAGGAAACTCCAGAGCAGAGGCGACGCGGTGCCTCTCTCCCTGGGCTGGAACATCAAAGCCCCCTCCAGAGGGTCCCCCGAGGAAGAGATGAAGGACACGTGGGCTGAGCAGCGGAGGGACGGGAAGGTCCACCAAGGGCCGAGCTGCAGAGCTGCCGAGAGGAGCCCAGAGGCCGGCTCCACCCGCTCACCGTTGTGCTATAGACTTAATTTGATTTTTTAAACTTTCCTTAAAGATCGTGATGTATTTACAAAGTTGTTCACAGTACAGTTGTTTCAGTTCCAAACTATATAGTTTTCAATTAAAAAAAAATGCTTTTGGTTTTGGGACATACCCAGAATTGTTCGGGAATTTACTCCTGACTTTGCGCTCAGGAATTACTCCTAGAGGTGCTCGGGGAGACACTCTGGGACGCTGGGGATCGAACCCTGGTTGGCTGTGGCCAGGGAAATGTCCTCCCTGCCGTACTGACTCTCCGGCCGCATCGAGCCATTTTACCATATATTTAGGCACATTCGTGTACCCTAAAGACACTAAGACCGAGTGCTGGCCCGAATTCTGCACATCGTTCTAGCAATATGAGGCTCTTCATATTCCTGAATCAACCAGATGCCATTGGGCTACATTGGCACGTGATAGGGTCCAATGGAAATGTTACTGGCGCCCGCTCGAGCAAATCGATGAATAACGGGATTCAAGTGATCAAGTGATCAAGTTCTAGCAAACTGTCACCTCCCAGATCATGGGCACAGCCTGTGAGTTGGAAGTGCAGGTGCCGTGGGTGGCTCTGAGGCACGGAGTGTCTGAGGGGCAGTGGGGGCCCTTGGGGACGGGCCCTTCCACTGGCCGGGTCTGCCTCGTGTTGGTGCTGACAGTCCAGAGTGGCGAGTAAGCGGCTCTGCCGTGCTCACTCATTCACTCACTCAGGGGAGCCTCGGGGCACGGGCGACAATGCCGGGCCTGGTGATGGGGTTCCCTATCCCAGCAATGGGGTGCTGCTAGGCCCAGTCATCCTGGGGGCACCAGGCCATAGCCTGCAGTGCCTGGGGCTCACATTCCATCATTCTGCCTCGTCCTGCATTGGGCTACACCTGGAGGGGCTCAGGGGGCTATTGCCGGCACCATGCTCAGGGGTGTGTGGAGCCCATGGAGAGGCGGGGCTGGACCCCCACGCCCCGGCACTCCAGCCTTCCCCAGCCGGCTCTGCCACTGTTCTTTCCTTTCCCTGCAGGCGCTGACTCTCTCGGACTCAGTTCGTGGTCCGTCTTTCCATCCTCAAGAGGAGTGTTTAGGAGTATCCAGAGTGTTTATAAGGACCCACCTTCGCCCCCCCCCCCCACAAAAGACCACGATCCCCGCACAGAAACCAGCAGGCCCAGATCTGGGGTTCTAAACGGCTGTAGCGGGGAAAAGCCATTTGAACTCTCCCTCACCTCCCCACATCTAAACTGAGCTCCAACACCCACTTTTCCCTCGGGAAAAACAATAGCGAGGGGTGGGGACGGAAGGTTAGAATGTGCAGGAGCGCCTGGGAGGGAATAAATCCTCACTCTCCTCTCCCTCCCGAGACCGCTGGTGTCTTTGCAAACAACCTTCTGGCTGCTTCGGCTCCCAAGATCCGGGCGCCAATACCTAAACTAGCGCCAGGCCATGTCCCCTGACCCTCCCTGCCTCCGGACTCGCCCCGCCACTCCCTGAAATCCTTCTTCCCACTTGGAAAATATTTTCCGATAGTGTGTTGACTTTCCTATCTCAATTACTGTCTGCCTCTGCCTTTCCCAAAGTGGGTACTGCTGGCCCCTGGGGGTGCGGGAAGGATGGGGTGAGGGCAGGAGAAGACGTTAGGGGGTATTTTCTGGGGGGGGGTATTTTCTGGGCTTAAAGAAGACAGATGGGAAGTGGGGGCGTGTGATTTTTTTCCCTGGACCCTAGCCTTTAGGCTAAATAAATCCAGGGGCTGTTGATCTGGGTGGAAGGGGGTATTTGAGGCACACACTCCTTGGTGCTCAGGGCTAACTCCTGGCTCTGCACTCAGAAACCCCTCTTGTCAGGGCTCCGGGGACCCTGTGGGGTTCTGCAAGTAGAACCCAGGTTGGCCACGTGCAAAGCCAGAGCCTTCCCCACTATCCTAGTTCCAGCAAAAAGAATTTGAATTTTTTGGTTTTTTGGGCCACACCCTGCTGTGAGTCACTCTGGTCTTGGGGACCCTATGGAATGTGGTCAGCCACTTGCAAGACAAGAGCCCTATCCACTGGACTATCTCTCCGGCCCCAAAGAATTTTTAATTCAATCACGTGTGTGTGTCTAGTGTGAGGGGACACACCTCTAGCCCTTGACTCCAAGGGGAATATTTACATGCTGATAGAGCCCTAACAAGCCGACAACAACGTGGAGAAAGCAGATTTCATGATTATCATGCGGACCCACTTGAACTCGGGAACCCTCGTGATGGAAGAGCTGTGAGTGGGGCCAGAGCAACGGTGTAGCCAGGAGGGCGCCTGCCCTGCACACGGCTGAGTCAGGTTCGATCCCGGCACGACACAGGAGCTCCGCCAGATGTGGCCCCCAACAAACAACCCAAGAGAAGCACCAGCTGGAGGCGATGTTTCCCGACCGCAGGGAGCAGAGCTGAGCAGATTCCTTCCGAGGGAGAGGCAGTCTCCTAGGGGCAATCAGCAGAATCAGCCCACTGGGAGGGGCAGTGCTCTTGCTAGATAAAGGGGGGCGGTCCAGAGGCAGGAACAGTCCCAGAGGCAAGAGGAGACACAAACAGGGTCCGAGCAATTGTGCAATGGGGGAGGGTGTTTGCCTTGTACGCAACTGACCCAGGTTCAATCCCCAGCATCCCATAGGGTCCCCGAGCACCACCAGGAGTAATTTCTGAGTGCAGAGCCAGGAGTCACCCCTGAGTATCACAGGATATGACCTAAAAAGCTCAGTAAAAGGAGACAGGAACAGCTTTCCACCTGCAGAACAGCAAAACCAGGGGCAGAAAGCTTGGCAAAAGTGGAGAAGTCCCACCGCCCAAAACGGGGAAACAGAATCAGCACATGCTGGGCCTCCCAAAGCACAGAGCACAAACGGCTCCAAGGACTGAGCCTCTGCACTGGATGCGGGGGCTGGGGGAGAGCACCCCTGAGCACCCAGCTGGGAGCATCAAGCACCACCCGGTGTGGTCCCAAAAGCAAGGAAAGAAAAGAGACAAGAATTTCTGCTGTAAGGGCGTCTGCGTGCGCTCAGGTAGACACACGCTTCACTCTATGTGTATTTGAAAGATAACCGAGGGAAGAGGTATGCAGGCCGGAGAGAGCACAGGGGGCAAGCGGCCGGCCTTGAAGCCCGCTTTTGCTCCTTTAAAGGACAGGAGAAACTTCCCGTTGCGTGGCATGGATGCGGCGCTCAGGAATGGCACATAGGGCTGTCCGCTGTAGACAGAAATGTTAAAAACACAGCAATTCATCGTCACAAACCGACTCTTATTATGTTCTGATTATTCCACTGGCCATTCCTTTAGGTTTTGCTGGACCAAGTAACAGGAAATTAAATTTGTTATATGCCTGCCGAGGGTACAGGCTGGGGGCCGGAGGGAGTCTAGGGACACTGGTGGAGCGAAGGGGACGGTGGTGGGGGATTGGCCTTGGAATACTGCACCGCTGAAAGAAGTCTATTAGGAGCAACTTTGTAGGTCACAGCATCTAATTAAGAATCAGGGGCTGGAGCAATAGTCCAGCGCGTAGGGCGTTTGCCTTGCACGCAGCTGGCCTGTGCTGGCCTGGGTTCGATCCCTGGCATCCCATATGGTCCCCCGAGCACCGCCAGGAGTAATTCCTGAGTGCAGAGCCAGGAGAAACCCCTGAGCATCACCAGGGTCCCTGTATCAAGCCAGAGCTTCCTGGGTGACCTGTCCTGGAGGGGCACCCTGGCGGGGTGGGGGGCTAGGTGGGGCGCTGTGGGGGCAGGAGCTGAGGCCAGCATGTGGTCAGCAGTGTCCGGTGGGGGGTGGGGGAACCCCCTGCTGAGCCGGGGCTGCGGGTCCCCCACCAGGGTCTGGCTCAGCTGTGCTGACTCAGCGACTGAATCATCGCTGGTGACCTGGAGGCGGGAGAGGGAACCGGCCTCCCCCTCCCACCCGGTGTCCGGTGTTGGAATCACGAGTGGACCTCGAGACTCGGGCAGGAGAGGAGCGCAACGGACCCACCCCAAAGCCAACACCAGGGACCTCTTTCGGGTGGCAGGGAGGGAAGCAGGCAGCAGCGAGGCCTGTCAGCCACGGGCGTGAGATTCGCCGCCGAGGAAGGCTGCCGGGGACGTGTGCCGTGTCAGCCCGCAGCCTCCTGCCCCCCAGAGCTCTGGGCCCCCCACCACGTCCTGCACTTTCCCTGCCCTGAGCTCCAGCTGCAGGAGCAGCACGTGCTATCTCGAGGCCGAATTCCTTTCATTCCAGCCCCAGGCAGGGCCTCACGGGGGCAGCCCCGCCCCGGCCTTCTCAGTGGAGACCCCAGGGTGACCACTGTGAGAAACTGGGGCCTGGGGGGCAGGAAACACCCCAAAGCAAAGATACAGGTGTCTTTAGACGGGTAGTAATACTCCCCGAAACCCGGGGGGGCTTGTCTGAGGCTGAGGGACGGTGGGCCCAGTGCTGGCCATGCTCTGGCCATGCACACAGGGTCCTCCACAGCCGGGGCCTCTCTGGGCTCTGTCACCCCCTCCCGTCCTGCCCATCTTCTCTCCCCATCTTGTTCTGGGGGGGCACACGCTCTCTGAGACACAGGGTCCCGCACATCTGTGGTACCACTGCTGGGGGGGGCAGATTCAGGTGCGGTGGGGGCTCACTCCCATTTGCTTGTCCCACCCGGGGATCTGTCCAAAGCAGAAGCTGTTGGGATTCCACTTGGGGCAGGACCAGGGGATCGAACTCGGGTCCTGAGGCCTGCAGGGGACCACAGCAACACCCTGAACCTCCCC
This sequence comes from Cryptotis parvus, assembly GCA_021461705.1. NCBI lineage: Eukaryota > Metazoa > Chordata > Mammalia > Eulipotyphla > Soricidae > Cryptotis > Cryptotis parvus. The sequence continues at coordinate 30,939 of JAJIBD010011926.1, forward strand.
CGGCGCACCCGTCTGGGCATGGACACAGCTCCCAGGCTGCAGGCTCTCCAGGCGTGATCTCGTTATTCTTTTCCTTTATTAAAACACCGTGACTTACACAGTTCTTCACAGTCCGGTGGTCACAAGCTTTCATTGTTGACACCAGTCCCATCACCAGTGAGCCCCTACCGCCACCAAGGGCACCGCACCCACCCTCTCCCTATCCCCACACCAGCTCCCATGGCCGGCTGCAACCACACTGATGGTTACAACATATATATGGGAGAAGTCCTGGCAAAGACCTGACCCTAAACTGGGTGGTTTGTCAACATGGCGTGCGGCCGCTTCACAGAGCACCACAGGAAGGGAGCTGGTAGTTGGGCCTCTGGTCATTCTTCCGGAGTAACTGATCGGTTCTGGTTCGCGGTCAGTTGTGAAACGCAACTTCGAAGCTCAGCTCGTAGTCACGCCCATTGGGTCATTGGAGGTGGGGGGGGAAGGTGCCTCAATCCCCAAACCTGCCCGGCTCGCCCACAGCCACCTGCAAGCCTGCAAGTTTGCTGGTCTGGTTGCTTTAAATGTACTGAAAAGGGGGTGGAGCGACAGCGGGGGGCGGGGGGGGGGCGGCGGGGGGGCCGTTTACCTTGCACAAGGCAGACGCAATTTCGAACCCAGCATCCCATATCCCTGAGCACCGCCAGGAGTAATTCCTGAGTGCAGACCAGGAGTAACCCCTGAGAACTGCCGGGTGTGACCCAAAAAAGAAAAAAAAAATACTGGAAAAAAAGGGGTGGGGCTGTAGACCACTGTGGGGCAAGCCTGTGACCTTGCCTGTGGTCAACTTCGGGTTTGATCTCCGGCTGCCAAGGGTCTGCCAAGCCCAGCCAGGAGTGGTCCCCTAAACACAGAGATACATTGCCAGGGGGTGGGCGCCCCCAAACAATAACTAAATATAATAGGAGAGTTAAAATAAAGCCCATTACCCCATGCAACAATATGGGCTTGTTTGGGAGGGGTCGCACCCGGCAATGCTCAGGGGTTACTCCTGGCTCTGCACTCAGGAATTACTCCTGGAGGTGCTCGGGGACCCTATGGGATGCCGGGGATCGAACCCAGGTCGGCTGCGTGCAAGGCAACGCCCTCCTGCTGTTCCTTGGCTCTGGGCCAATACGGAAATCACTGACAAAGGTGCTTCGCCGTGATTCGCATCTGTTTTCTGTTCAGTCTCTGCCCGCGTGGGTTAAAGGGAAGCTCTGGGTTCTCACCAGGCCTCTCAGAACAAGGGGGCGTTGGGAAACAAGCACAAAGTCATTATCTCATGTAAGGAAATGAACTAAGGCCTTGGGACCATGCGGCACTGGGTCCCCATCCAAGTTTCCTGTCTGGCATAAATGCCTTAGTGAGGTGGGGGTGCTCCCGCGCAGTGCTCAGGGCTGGGACCACGCATGCTACTGATTCTATGAGCCAGGCTTGACAGTTCTGTGCTCAGACCTGGTGAAACGTCCCAGCCGAGCTCAGAAGAGGACCCGGTGCCCAGGATCAAGCCTGGCCTTGTGTACTATGTCTGGGACCCTGCCCTTTCCCTGGACCATACCCAGACTTTATTTTATCCAGTGCCAGGGGATCGAACCCAGGCGCCCCCATACACAGAGCCACATCCCTGCACCTACTGAATTCATTTATTTTGGTTTGGGGGCTATACCCAGCGGTACTAGGGGCTTCCTCCTGGCTCTGCACTCAGGAATCACTCCAGGCAGGCTCAGGGGACCCTATTTCTGCTCGGCTCTGATGTGCGGTGGCCCCTTTAAAGATTCTGTTTTAACAATGATGTGTGTCAAGAATCGCTTGCACACTTTCGCTGCAGGGCCTGGCCGCACTCAGCTGCGGTGTTAGCACACATTCAGACTGTGGTGTGTGGGAGGTGGATATTTCTCTGTGGGGCCTGAGACCCACCCACAGCAGCGCCTCTGGGTTTGTGCCAAGCAGGTGGGGCGGGGCTGGGGCTGGAACTTGCCTCTTGCCCTGACCCCTAAGCCACCTCCAGCCCTACAGGGTGTGAGCTTGGACCAAGTGAGTCCCACCTATTTGCAGATAAAGGAGTGAGGTGTGTTGTGTTGGGTGTGCTTTTTGGCGTCTAGGAAGCTCATCAAATAATTAATCTCCTTAGAGCTACAATGAATTGATTCAGAAAGTGCCTTTGAAATCTTTGAAATTCAGGATCAGACGCCACTTGACATAAGCTCTTCGCGCCACGAGTGGATATTTTCCAAGATTATGTTTCCTGCTTTGGATTGGCGCCACACCAGGCAGTGCTCAGGGGCTTCCTCCTGGCTCGACACTCAGGCAGTGCTCAGGAGAGACCATCCAGGATACCGGGACCAAACCTGGGGCGGCCACGTGTAAGGCAAAGCATTCTCCGCTCTGTACTAGAGTTCTGGCCCTTACTTTCTGAGAATCTTTATACACTCTTTTTTTTCTTTTTGGGTCACACCCAGCAATGCTCAGGGGTTACTCCTGGCTCTGCACTCAGGAATTACTCCTGGTGGTGCTCAGGGGACCATATGGGATGCCGAGGTCGAACCTGGGTGGGCTGCGTGCAAGGCAAATGCCCTCCCGCTGTGCTATCGCTCCGGCCCTGTTTTCCAAGATTTAACTCACTGTAAATTTTAGCACTGACATTAATTGGAATATGGGACCAGATTTCTCTAAGTAAAACTTTACTGGGTCTTCACACAAACAAACCACTCTCTTCAGGGACCCTCTGAGCAGGAGCATTGAGAGGAACTGCTCTGCCGGCTGCCGCCACCCCGCCTCCATCACGCTCTTCTGCATTTTTCCCTTCTTTAGGTGTCATTTGGCTATTTGGATACTCCTCTCTCTCCCTCTCTCTCTCTCCCTCCCCTCCTCCCTCTCTCCCTCCCTCCCTCCCTCCCTCCCTCTCTCCCTCTCTTCCTCCCTCTTTCTTCCCTTCCCTCTCTCTCCCCCTTCCCTCTCTCTCTCCCCCTTCCCTCTCTCTCTCTTCCTCCCTCTCTCTCTTCCCTTCCCTCTCTCTCCCCCCTTCTCTCTCTCTCCCCTTCCCTCTCTCTCTCCCCTTCCCTCTCTCTCCCCCTTCCCTCTCTCTCTCCCCTTCCCTCTCTCTCCCCCCCTTCCCTCTCTCTCCCCCTTCCCTCTCCTGGGGTCCACATCAGCCTGAAATAATTCTGTATTTCCAGAAAAACTTGCCCGATGCATTTCGTCTTCCAGACACATCTGCACAGAGTTACTCAAAGTGGTCTCATTTTATCTTAAATTTCCCGTTTGAGACGTGAGTGCCTCTTGGTGCCATCATTTTCTTTCGAGCGCTAGGATCTCCCTTCTCCTGAGGTTTTTGCTTGTTTAATTAGGTAATTTACTAGCTCTTCTCTTTGCTTTATCTCAAAAGTAAATGTGATATGTTCGCTTTATCAATTCTGCCATTTCTATGAGCCACTAAATCCCCACACCTCTGACTCCTTCTTAGGTTCGTTCCCTTCTAAGGGGGATTTGTGTTTGATTTTAGGGCCACTCTTGGGCATGCTTAGGGCTGACTCCCGGTTCTCACTCAGGGATCACTCCTGGCAGGGCTCACGGACTCTATGGGATGCTGGAGGGTCAGCTACAAGCTAGGCAAGTGCCCTCCCTGCTGCATTATGGCTCTGGTCCCCAAGCTTTTATTTTTTAAAGTGTTTGATCTGAGGCCACACCTCTAGTGTCTGGGGGCTATTGAAAGCCCCATAGGTGGGGTCACTCCCAGCTGTGCTCCAGGGCGCCTGACGCTCCAGGAGTGAACTCAGAGCTCCAAAGTGCAAAGCCTGCTCTCGTACCTCAAGCCTGGCCTCCCAGCCTGGTCCAAGAATTTGGGATCGTCAGCAATACCACTATTGGCAATACACCCTGGAGACCCAAAAACACACAGCAGAAACACCATCTGCCCTTCTATATTCATTGAAGTACTATTCACAACAGCCAGAATGTGGAAACCACCTGAATGCCCAAGAACAGAAGACTGGATAAAGAAACTATGGCACATCTACACAATGGAATACTATGCAGTCGTCAGGAAAAATGAATGAAACTTGTCTTTTTTTATAGGCATGAAATTTGCCTATAAATGAATGGACATGGAGATTATCATGCTGAGTGAAATTAGAAAGAAAAGGACAGATATAGAATGATGCATTCATTTGTGGGATATGAATGTATATCAGTGTTGGAAATGGTAAAAGCCAGGCTAGAACTGAGCCTTGAATGTAGACAAAGGGATATACATGATAACCCCCTAAATGTATGTATGGCTACAATGTGTAAGAGGAGAGAGAGAGAGAGAGAGAGAGAGAGAGAGAGAGAGAGAGAGAAAGGAAATAAAGAACCTGCCATAGAGGCAGGCTAGGGGAGGGGGAGGGAATCAGGGACATTAGTGGTGGAAAATGGGCACTGGTGGAGGGATGGGTGCTGGAACACTGTATGACCGAAACCCAATCACGAGCATCTTTGTAACTGTATATCTCATGGTGGTATCATAAAATTAATAATAAAAAAATCAAACCTAGGACCTTATGTAATCAAGGCATAAGCTCTCCCACCAAACCACCTCCCTGGGCTTTTTAAATCAAGTGTTTTGGAGTATTTTGGAGTGTTTTGGGGGGTGGGGGGGCAAGGGCGGAGGCCACCCCCAACAGCCATGGAGGCTTACTCCTGGTTCTGTGCTCAGGGATCACTCGCATGGCGAGACCCTATGCTGTTTCTGGCCCCATGCAAGGCCAGCGCCCTCCCGCTTTCCTACTGCTCCAGCCCTTAAATCACATTTTCAAAGATCAGAATGAAGAGTCTCTTTCTATTCTTAATGAATAAAACAAACTTGATTTAAGACTTTGTGGTTGGAACAAACAGGCATCCTCACGCCACGCGGCAACCCTCAGAAGTTCCATTTTTACGGGGCCAGCTTTGCTCACTGCCGCGGTCACCGGCCCTCTCCTGGACTCAGGACGTGGAGTTCAAAGACGGCGGCGCTGCTGGGGCAGCCCCAAGAGAGAGACGCATCTGGTCATCTCTCGGCTTCTGCTGACAACGTCCTTCTGCTCTGGGGCTCAATCCCACAGCTCTGGGGGAATGGGAGGCGGCTGCCGGCTCCTCCTCGGGGACAACACCGTCCTCCCGAGTCCTGAGCTCTAACCGGACAACTCTGGACGTCTCAGGCCAAGGGCATCTTTCCCTCTGACATCCATGTCAGGATCTTCTCTGCAGGTAGAGAAAACCAGGAGCTCCGGAAGGCCTAGGAAGCACTTAGCTCCTACACCTATTTCCATAAGGTGATCACTGCGCTGAGCACAGGACGACCCTTAAATCAGGGTCACACCTGGCAATGCTCAGGGGTTATCACTGTGGTGGAACCCAGGGAGGGCGTGGGCTCCCCCAGCCCCCTGGAATTACTTCTTTCAAAAATAATGCAGGGCTGGGGAGAAAGGATAGAAGTTAAGGTGCCAGCCTGACACACGGCTGAGCCAGGTCTGATCCCTGTAAGGTCTCCTGAGTTCCGCTCTGGAGTGATCTCTGAGTGCAGAGCTAGGAGGGAAGCCCTGAGCACTGCTGTGTGTGGCCCCCAAACAAAACAAAAAAGACAGCAATCACTTATTCATTCACTCATTCGTTCATTCTCCAAAGTGCCAATGTAGGGGCGCTGCTTGGAGTCGCTCCTGGCAGCTCCGGCATGTCACAGGGACAGGATACCCTTGGGGACATCAAACACACACACACACACACACACACACTCAGGTACACTCACACACACACACATATATACCTATACACACATTCGCATACACATTCACTTACAAACACTCACACACATACTCACACACAAATACATATCAACATATAGCATTCATACACACACACACTTACATACACATAACATACATTCATACAAACATACATTTACACAAACACACATGCATACTCACACATTCACTCACATGCTCACACACATACACACTCATATACACACACTCACAATACTCTCACACTTACACACCCCACACACACATGCACACACTCTCTCTCTTTCTCTCTAACCTGGCCAACCACGCACTCCTATGAACCTCACACACATGACTCTGGGGTGACGGAGGAAATGTGAGTCATAGAGAAAAACCTCAGACTCCACAACAGGTGCCAAGCCCACGCGCACATCAGGTTCGGCCGGAATCAGTCTGGGCTGTTGCTGTTTTTCTCGTGGATTCATAGTGAAACAGCCTTGAACCAAGCCACATTCTCCAAGGACTGGCCCTCTGGGAACCCGCTGTGGAGGTGAGGGAAGGTGAACACAGAGAGCTTCGTATATAGGGAGGCTCTACCTGGGCGCCTCCAGGAGAGGGGTTTAACCCTTCCGAGACACATAAGCCTCGGGCTTGTACCGGGTCATCACACGTTTCCCATTTCTCAGATCAGCAGTGAGCAGTTTAGAGCCTTCTAAAATTAGTTAAAGTAAAAAAGAAACTATGGGTGTGAAAATGCAGGGGTTAGGTGTGTGGGGAAATGTCTAATTGAGGGTTGTACGTTTCTTGTAACTTGCGAAGAATAAATATTTTGAAGAGTAACACGGAAGGTGGCACTTCTTAAAGAAATCAGACGGCTATTATGAGCCGCAGGAAGAGCGGTGGAAAGCAAGTGGGAAGAGAGAGCAATAAAGGAGAGGGATAATGGAATAATAACCAGGTTGACAGGAGAATAATGATAATTAGTGGTAATAAAAGGATATATTCAATTTTAATTAAACTGAAAGCACAGGAAGGAAATCCTAAAAAGCCAAAAAGTCTCAACAATATAAAAATTCTACATTTCCACTGATAAACGCCCAACCTTCTCTATTTGCCAAGAAAGAACATAACTGACCGAAGCGGAGGCAGGGGGGACAGTTCGGCCCAACTGAAAAAGCACCAAGGGATCAAACGAACCAGTTAGGAGCCATTTCTTCCTCATTATCTCAGTCCAGAAAAATATTTTTTTTTTATTTTTGGGTCTTACCCAGTAATGCTCAGGGGTTCCTCCTGGCTCTGCACTCAGGAATTAATTCCTGGCACTGCTCAGGAGCTCAGGAGACCATATGGGGATGCCAGGAATAGAACCCGGTCAGCCGCATGCAAGGCAAACGCCCCAGCTGCTGTACTATCACTCCCCACTGTACTATCAAACCCTGAAAGGCCTTTTCAGGGTGCCCGATGCTGAAATGGGCATCTCCCCTCTACCCCTGGCTGGCACAGGCCTAACAGGAGGCAGGAACAGAAGCTCACAGATTTGCTGAGAGGAACATGGCTTCAAAGTGGGGGTGACTAGAGGGGTTGTCTAGGCTCCCATTAAGCAGCTCTGAAGGCTCCTGCTTCCTTCTGAGGCTGGACAGGGCAGTGCCCAGAGCTGGCCTGGCGGTGTCCACAATGGGGAGTCTGGGCACCTGACACCCTGACCGACAGGATGGAGGCAGCACGGGCCCCCACACCCCCCCCCCCCTGGGCCCCTTCCGGGAGGTCGCCGCACACAGGCTGCCAACCGGAATTCACCTTCACTCCAACAGCTGCAGCCCCCTGGATTTCTTCCCTGTCTCTGGGGTGAAGGGGTCAGGCCTGTGCTCCAGGCTCCAAGGCACAGCAATGCACCCCTCCCAAGACCGGAAGGGGGAGAGGGACTTACTTCTTTGGGTTTCTTATGGGCCACTCCAGGGATGCTGGGGGGCTGGGCGGCTGCGACTCTTGGTATAACTCGAGGGACCATGCAGTGCTGGGGAGGGGACCTGGGCTCCTCTATGAGACGCAGCTGCTCCCGCCCTGTGAACCATCTCCCCAGCCCTGGTCTTCTGGTTTTGCACGGCCAACCGCACCTGCTCTCTTAAGCGGGCGTGGCAGCTGCGTCTAGGGAGCCTGTGAAGGAAGAAGCCACTGGGGTCCACTCCTTCCCCGTGGTCCTGTGTCACTCCTGTCTCGTGACTCAGCTCTCCACACCCACCAGCACCCTTGACCTCGCTGCCAGCACTCAGCACCCGGCCTCGTTTCCGCTTTTGTGGGCCTGGCCCTTCCACAGAAATTATTCTCGCGGTGATTCAGAAAAACACATTCACAAAACAAAACAAAACAAAACCAGCCCGTGAGAGTATAGCAGGCAGGCGCCGCTGACCCTGTTTCCATCCCGCACTGCCCCCTCTTCCCCAACTCTGATTCCTGCCAGGAGTCACCCCTGAGTGCAGATCCAGGAGACAGCCTGGCGCACAGCCCCCGCCCAGTTGGCGGCCCCAAATCCTACCCCAGCCCCCAAATAAATAAAACAAAACTGATTTGCCACCATGGACATGAGCACCACGTCTCAGCCAGGCTCGGTCCCCAAGCTAAGGACATGGGAAATGTGACTGTCAACACACGTAAACACGCATGCACACGCATACACGCAAATGCACACACATGAGCGCGTCTCTCTGTGAGGAATCTCGGCTGGGAGGTGCCTGCCCTGCTGAGTCGGCAGGGACTGACAGGTCGCCCTGCCCTGTTTTACGGCTTTATTGACATCTAAGTCACACGCCATAAAACTCCTGGCATATGGGGGTCAAAGTGCAGAGACGTTTATGATGGACAGAGAGAAGACGGAACGTGAACTTCCTCTGGGCTCCGTCCTCACGGTCCCTGCTGGTCTTTTCCTGAGTCTGGTCCCGAGGCGTGATCCCTAAGCATGCCAGGTGTGGCGCCCTCCCAATACACACACACACACACACACACACACACACACACACACACACACACACACACACACACACACACACACACACACCACCACCACCACCACCACACACCAAAGCAGCAAAGCACATTCCGAGAGTGATCAGGTCAGGAAACTGAAAAACTGCAGGAAAACAGACCATTTCCCTCTCTCCGGTTTTGCTGCCATGAAGACCTGTGTGGGCGTCCGTGCGTGGCTGTGACAGAGAGACGTGGGCTCACACTTGCATCTCTCACACGTGCAAGGTGCCTTTCACCAGAGCTGCACTGCCCCACTCGAGGCCACGTGCACAGTGCCACATTAGGAGAAAGAAGGGTCCATTACTCCACTGAGTTCAGGAACACGGCACAGGAGGGACCCAGAGCCGTGGCACGAGGTTGGGGCAGCGGGCAGAGACCAGGAAATTCCAGCGGAAATACCCAAGCCGGGCTCTCAGCTATTATTCATTTATTTATGTTGTGTTTAGGGGCCACACCTGGCAGTGTTCAGGAAGTCCTCCCAGCTACTCTGGGCTGTGCTCCAAGGGGACAGCAGGTTGCAAAAACGGAACCAAAATCTGTGCCACTGAGCCGTCTCTCCGCCTAGCACACTCAAAATCACCAGGGCCTGCTAGGAGAGATTCCTGGGGCACAGACCTAGGAGTACGTCCTGAGCACTGTTGGGTTTGGCTCAATAACATCCCCATGGGCCCCACCCCACCCACCCCCGCCAAAAAAAAGAAAAAACCTAACAAAGTAAATGATTAGAATTTGAAGAGATAGCAGCAGACAGAGAAAGTCCACCCTGAATTCCCAAGCCGAGTCTCTTAAATAATTCAAATTCAAAGAGTGTCTGGCGGCAAGACTTAATCGTCAACGCACAGTTTGAAAAATAAGAGACAGTTCAGGAATTCTGCTGCTTGTCCTGCATGAGGCCACCCTGGCTCGACCCCCGGCACTGCACAGAGCCCCCTAGTACTGCCAGGAGTTAGCCCTGACACTGCCAGTGGCCCCTCCCGCCCCCCATGAAGAAAACAAAGATCACTTATAAAAGAAAAGAACTCCAAATCAAAATGAGGGGCCAGAGCAACAGCACAGCTGTACAGTTTGAGGGGAGGGCGTTTGCCTTGCATGTGGCCAACCTAGGTTCAATGCCCAGCATCCCACAGAGTCCCCAAGCACTGCCAGGAGTAATTCCTGAGTGCAGAGCCAGGAGGAACCCCCTGAGCATTGCCTAGTGTGACCCAAAAGGCAAAAAGTAAATCAAATTGAACATGTCCCATGAGCTGCTTTAAGGAAAATCATTTGAGGAGACCCAGGAATGCCCCGAAGAACAGGAGCACTTCGTCAGACAGACCTAAGTCTCATCTAGGCCTTCTCCACCCACTTTCGGTGGGGCCAACGCCAAGGAGGGCTGCGTGTACCGAACTCTGAGTGCCCAGGAAGATCAAAGGGGGCGCCTGAGCTGGGGGAAGACACCTGCTCTACCAGTTCCCAAGATTTGTCATTAAGTGACGGTAATGAGGAGTGTGGTAAAGCGCAGGAGAAGGCACCCACCCACGGGAAGGAGGAACAGATCACGCGTCCACGGAGACTTTCTCTGGCAGGCGATGGGGTTGGATGAGACGCCAGAGCCTCCGTCCTCAGTAACCAGCGCCTGCTGGCGGCCACGTTGAACTATCCCGCCAAGACACTCCCACCCCGCTCACAGATGACATCCTCGGGATTAGAGATCCGAAGGCAGGTGCCTTCAAAGCTTTACAAAAGACTTAAGGGAGAACATTGGTGGACTTGGGATAGAAGTTCTAGGGGCTGTAGAGATGGGAGAGCGGGGAGGGACTTGTCTGGCATGAGGGCCCACCTAGGTTTGGTCCCCAGCACCCCATATGGTACTCTGAACCTGCCAGGAGTGACCTCTGAGCACAGAGCCAGCAGGAAGTCCTGAGCACTCCCAGGTGTGGCCCCAAATGAGAGGGAGAGAGAGAGAGAGAAAGAGACAGACAGACAGACAGACAGACAGAGACAGAGACAGAGACAGAGACAGAGAGACAGAGACAGAAAGACAGAGACAAAGACAGAGACAGAGAGAGGGGAACAGAACTGACAGAAGAGAACAGAGATTCTGGCAGCTCTCTTGTACTGAGGATAAAACAGCAAGATCCAGGAAGGGACAAAATTCTGTAGAAACCCAGAAGCGTCCAGAGACAGCACCTGCTTTCTAGAACAGTCTTACCCAGAATGGACTGTACCACCTCTCCCCAGCCCCGAGTCGGGGGCTGGACTGAGGAGCACAGAAGAACGTCGAGAGCAGGAGTACGACTGACAGCTGAGCGGGGATCTGAAGGCAGATTTCCAGGGAGACACAGTAATTGTTTCCTTCCACAATGGGGGTCACAAGCCACATAAGCTTAGGGACTCTGGGCTCTCTGCTTCCACTGACTTGAACAGCCTAAATTATGGGCCAGAGCGATGCTTACAGCGGGGAGTGTGTTTGCCTTGCACACAGCCGACCTGGGTTCGATCCCAGGCATCCCATATGGTCCTTAAGCACTGCCAGGAGTAATTCCTGAGTGCAGAGCCAGGAGCAACCCCTGAGCATCACTGGTGTGACCCAAAAAAGCAAAAAAAAAAAAAAAAAAAAAGGCAAGAAGGAGAATTTGGGGATGGTGGGCATCAGGCCACGCCTGGCGGTGCTCGGGGCTTGCTCCTGGCTCCGTGCTCAGGGATCACTCCTTAAGGACAGCACCGGGCTGGTGCCCACCCTGTATTGCGCTCTCTGCAGCCCAGGAAGGGGGCTGTGGCCGGAGTCCCAAGACAGACGCACTCTGAATTCCTGGAGAGCAGGCAGACGTGGGCTCCCTTTTTCGAATCCGGGGCAGTGTTCTGGGCCCACGGTTGCCACGGACTCAAGACACAAAGTCACACCCAGGGTTCAAAGCACAACAGTGTTTGTGTTTCAACCTGGGGTGTGTCAATACAGGGCCAAGACGCTGCCGGGAGCCCAAGGGAAGGCCTGACGATCACTCCCCGTGTCAGAGTTTCCTGGCGTCACCGCTGGCTCTGCCCTTCTGCCCCACCCCAGGGACGCCCAGCTGGAAGATTCCAAGGGACCATCTCAAGCCACCCACCCGCAGGACCAGAGAAACGAGACGCTCCCTAATGACGCCTTTGATTGGGCCTTGGAACCGCCTGAATCAGGAATTTTTTAAAGCCAACGTGGCCGTCTCAGGATGGGCCCGAGCCCCACACTGGCCACTGCAGCCCTCCAAGCCCCCCAAAAAATGGTTTCTGAGCTCCATGTCAGCAGGATGCAGGCAAAAGCTGACGTGTGTTCCCTGAGCGGCGTGTGCGGGCACCTGGCACCACTGGAGGCGAAGCTGCCAACGGCTTTTCGCTGGACCGGGCGGTTGAGGCTGCTTCCCTTGGTTTGTGACTGAAATCGCCGCCCGGTCAGTGGGAGTCAAGCACACCCGTAAGGCGAGCTTGGCACAGATCAAAGCAGTGGGATCAGAGGGGAAACTGAGAGCTACGATTCCTGGAAGGGCGTAGAATACGCAGGTCAGAGGGGAGCCACGGGCAGCAGCAGGAGCTGCCTGCTGGACCTCTCGAAGCCCCCCTTTCACCTGTTGGCTCGCACGACCCATCTGCTCTCTGTGCAGGACGCTCTCTTGGGCGTTTCCGACATCAGCACTGGGCTCTCCGTTTCACCTCAAAGTGACCCCACAGTGCTGGGGAGACGGCGCCAAGGGGCAAGGGGCGTGTGCCAAGGTCCCGAAGTTGGAGCTCTAGCACTGATGGGGTTGGTCTCCTGGCCCTTAGCACAGCCAGGGTGAAACAGGAACCACCTGGCTTGGCTGGCAAAGTGGATCCCAGCTTCTCTGAGAGCACCGTGTGGCAGACCCCACCCCAGTTTTTCTTTTAAATTAGGGGCGAGGACATGATTCAAATGGCAAGAGTGTGTATTTCGTGGGGACTGAACCCCCGGGAGCCACAGGCATTACCCCCAAACCAATATATATATGCCGGGGCACTCACGCACACACACGCACTTCCCTAGATATGAGCTGCAGAGGAAATCTTTTCTTCTTTCCCAGGAAACCATTTAACCTTCCAGACCACTAGCATTATGCTTCACAACACTGAAACAGTTAAAATAGGGCCCTGCAGGGCCAGAGCAATAGTACAAAGGGGGGGGGGATGTTTGCCTTCCACGCAGCCAACCCAGATTCAATCCCTATCACCCCATAGAGTCCCCGAGCCTACCAGGTGTGATTCCTAAGCACAGAGTCAGGAGTAAGCCCTGAGCACTGCTAGTGTTGGCTCCAAAATAAAGAAAAAAATATAGATCTGATATAAAAATACAGAAACATAAAGTAAACCATCAGACTTACTAAAACCTAAAATGTTTGAAAAACTGTTCTGTGATTCTTATTCTTTATTTCTTACTAATCTTCGGGTCCGGAGCTATAGTCCAGCGGGTAGGGTTTGCCTTGCACACGGCAGACCTGGGTTCGATCCCGGCATCCCATATGGTTTCCCTGAGCACCGCCAGGAGTAATTCCCTGAGTGCAGAGCCAGGAGTAACCCCTGAGCATCGCCAGGTATGACCCAAAAAGAATAAATTCTTTAATACCCAAAAAGAAAAGGGAGAGAAAAGTGAGGGTGTTTGCCTTGCGCACTGCAGCCAACCTGTGTTCAATCCTCGGCATCCCTTAGGGCTTCCCAGGCTCCCAAGAGTGATCCCTGAGTGCAGAGCCAGGAGTAAACCATGAGCAAAGCTCAGGTGTGGCCTTGAAGCAAAAACAAACAAAAAAACTCAAAACCTAAAGTCAGTTGTTGGGGTCTGGGTCCTAGGTACAATTAGTCTGACGTAGATCAGACTGATCTTAAGCTTAGTAAGTCAAGCTACTTTAGAAACAAAAGCAAAAAAAAAGCCTGACTTCTTTCTGGCAGCTCTGTATTCCTTATAGAATGTCTTTCATTTTCCATCCCAAAGAATAAATTAGAATGAAAGGGGGGCCAGGGAGGGGGGAGCACAGACTTCACATGTGGAGACCCCACACTCAATCTCCAGCACGAGACCCCCAAACACCCCAGGAGCAACCCCAAGCACTGAGTCAGTAGCACCACCGGGAGTGACCCCCAAACAGCACAGGGGCCCTCGGGCGATGGTTTAAAGGGCCAGAGCAAAAGCATGCAGGGCCCTGGGGTGGGTGGGTCCGCGCCACTGCAGCTTCCCGCAAGCCCTCTGGGGCGGGGGTTCACATCTTGTGGCACATAAATCACCTCCCAGCGAAGCTGTGGGGACTTAGGAAGGACACCACAGCAGACCCGTCCAGAAAGCCCAGCAACGCAAATGACTTCCAGATGGAAAGACGGCCCATGTTCACTTCAAATTCATGTTAGGACAGGCGGCCGCAGGGAGAAGGAAGAGGAGGGGCCGGAGCGATGGGACAGCAGGGAGGGTGTTTGTCTTGAACGTGGATGACCGGGTTCCATCTCCAGCATCCCATAGGGTCCCTGAGCACCACCAGGAGTAATTCCTGAGTGCAGAGGCAGGAGGAACCCCTGAGCATCGCCGGGAGTGACCCAGAAATATGAGAGAGAGGCAGAGACAGAGAGAGGCAGAGAGAGAGAGAGACACACAAGAGAGAGAGAGAGAGAGAGAGAGAGAGAGAGAGACAGAGACAGAGACAGAGACAGAGACAGAGAGAGCCCAGTCCATAGCGCGGTCAGGGCTGCCTTGAGCACTGGCTGGAGAGTGCTGCCCCCGTGTGGTCACTGAGCAGCCTGGGGCCCGACTAGCTGCCGAGGTAGAAGGGAAGGTTGGGGACTGGGGGGCGGGGCGGCAGGGGGGACTCAGCATCTGGGGGTGGGGGTGGGCAGAACCAGGGCTCCGAGAGCTGCAGGGAGGCTTTGCATGGAGCAACCCCCAGGTCCAAGCCCCAGCACAACGCGGTTCCCCAAGCTCCGCTAGTGTGTCCCTCCCCATGCCCATAAAGAATAAGAAAATGGATGTCAGGGGTCTGTGCCCCCACCAAGCCCCGCCGCCCTTCTCTGAAGAGCTCGGGACCCCCTCAACCCACAGGGGCCCAAAACAGTGGGGGAACCTTCATCTTCCTCCCGGACGCAGCACACAGCGCCGGCCCGCTCCAGGTGAGGGGGTGTGGGCAGACAGTGACAGTGTGGGAGCAGGAGACAGGAGGGGAAGAGCACCCCGTGCTGGCCCCTCACCAGGCCTGGCTCCGGGCCACGGCCTGAGCTGCAGGGAGAGAAGCCGCAGGAAGGGCAGCCAGGGAGGAGCGGAGGGGAGCACCGGGCAGGAAGCGAGTGTTGCCAGAGCACAGCCAGACCCTGTGTCTGGGTGCCACGGGAGACAGGGAGGCTGCGTCTCCACCGGGCCTGGATTGGCTTTTTCCATTTTTCTTTTTTTTTTTTTTTTTAATATTTTATTACACCACCATGTGATATACAATTACAAAGATGTTCATGTTTGGGTTTCCGTCATACAGTGTTCCAGCACCCATCCCTCCACCAGTGCCCATTTCCCACCACCAATGTCCCCACTTCCCTCCCCCTCTCCTAGCCTGCCTCTATGGCAAGTTCTTTATCTCTTCTCTCTCTCTCTTTCTCTCTTCTCTTACACATTGTGGATTGCAATACATACATTTAGAGATTATCATGTATATCTTTTTTTCCTATATTCAATGCTCAGTTCTAGGCTGGTATTATCACTTTTGACAAATATTAGCACACTGTTCCCTTCTCTGTCTTACCTAACCTCTGATTCCCACATGTTTGTGGTAGATTCCACCTTTTTTTTTTAATTGAAAGATGCTCATGTAGAGCTTTGTGTTCTACAGTGTTCCAACACGCACCCTCCACCCAAACCCATCTCCCATCACCAATGTCCCCACCTCCCTCCCCCTTCCGCACCTCAACCACTTGGCGGGTTCTGTATGTCATTTCTTTCCTCTTTATATCTCCTTCCCAACAAACTTTCCTGCTCTTCGTGAAATGCAGTGCATTAAAAGACATTAATGTTTCACTATTTTAGTGGACCTGGGCTCAAACTGGTTTTGCTCTGTTGATCTGATCGTGAGGCAGTTTCCCAGCGTCCAGACAGCGAAAATGGTGGCTAGTCTGATGGGCAAGTCTCATCCGGCTGCTTCCGGGACCCCCAGAGGCGACGGGCCCACTCCCCAAAAACCCATGTGCCCTCCTCGGGGTTCCATGGTTAGCTAGGCCCGGCGCGAGCCAAGTGCCAGCCTCCCCAACTGCTTGTGAGGGGCTCTGTATGCTGGCCCGCGGGCAGCTCCTGGGCCTGGCTTTTCCATTTTCAAAAGTCAAGACCGAAGAGTAGAGCCAGCAAACGGGCCAATGAGCTGAGACGGAGGAGACAGGGGCTGGCAGAGGGCCCGAGTCTGGGCTGTGAGTCCAGGAGGGGAGGCAGAGGGCACCAGAGTCGGGACCTGGAGCTTTGTCTCTCGCGGCCTCTGGGCTGCTGAAAGTGACTCTGGACGGTCCAGCCCTGACACCTGGACTCCTGAGCACTGCTGGGAGGCACCTGCCCCAAGATATTAAGGGCTGACCCGAGCCTGTAAAGACGGGCTGACACTGCCAGCGAGAACAGGGTCAGAGCAGACCCTCCAACACCACCAGCCCCCTCCAGTGTCACCTTCCCCGCCACCCTGAGCCACGATCTTCCCCCTCACCCTGCCTCCAGAGACCCCATACCACCAACACCCTGTCTCCGGTAATCGCCATACCACCACCAACACCTGTCTCCAGTGACCCCGTACCACCACCAACACCTGTCTCCAGTGACCCGCACTACCACCAACACCCTGTCTCCAGTGACCCACACTACCACCAACACCCTGTCTCCAGTGACCCCGCACCACCACCAACACCCCTGTCTCCAGTAATCGCCATACCACCACCAACACCTGTCTCCCAGTGACCCCAGTACCACCACCAACACCTGTCTCCAGTGACCCGCACTACCACCAACACCCTGTCTCCAGTGACCCACACTACCACCAACACCCTGTCTCCAGTGACCCCCAGTACCACCACCAACACCCTGTCTCCAGTGACCCCCGTGCCACCACCAACACCCTGTCTCCAGTGACCCGCATTACCACCACCAACACCCTGTCTCCAGTGACCCCGTACCAACACCAACACCCTGTATCCAGTGACCCCGCACCACCACCAACACCCTGTCTCCAGTGACCCTCATACCAACACCAAAACCCTGTCTCCAGTGACCCTGTGCCAACACCAACACCCTGTCTCCAGTGACCCATTACCACCACCAACACCCTATATCCAGTGACCCCCACACCACCACCAACACCCTGTCTCCAGTGACCCCCGTACCACCACCAACACCCTGTCTCCAGTGACCCGTACCAACACCAACACCCTGTATCCAGTGACCCCGCACCACCACCAACACCCTGTCTCCAGTGACCCGTGCACCACCAACACCCTGTCTCCAGTGACCCCATGCCACCACCAACACCCTGTCTCCAGTGACCCCGTACCACCACCAACACCCTGTCTCCAGTGACCCCGTACCACCACCAACACCCCTGTCTCCAGTGACCCCGTACCAACACCAACACCCTGTCTCCAGTGACACCCACACCACCAACACCCTGTCTCCAGTGACCCGTACCACCACCAACACCCTGTCTCCAGTGACCCCGTACCACCACCAACACCCTGTCTCCAGTGACCCGTACCAACACCAACACCCTGTATCCAGTGACCCCGCACCACCACCAATACCCTGTCTCCAGTGACCCCGCACCACCACCAACACCCTATCTCCAGTGACCCCATACCAACACCAACACCCTGTCTCCAGTAATCGCCATACCACCACCAATGCCCTGTCTCCAGTGACCCCGCATCACCACCAACACCCTGTCTCCAGTGACCCCGCACCACCACCAACACCCTGTCTCCAGTGACCCCGTGCCAACACCAATACCCTGTCTCCAGTGACCCCGCACCACCACCAACACTCTGTCTCCAGTGACCCCGTACCAACACCAACACCCTGTCTCCAGTGACCCCCGCACCACCACCAACACCCTGTCTCCAGTGACCCCGCACCACCACCAACACCCTGTCTCCAGTGACCCCCGCACCACCACCAACACCCTGTCTCCAGTGACCCCATACCAACACCAACACCCTGTCTCCAGTGACCCCCGCACTACCACCCAACACCCTGTCTCCAGTGACCCCACACCACCACCAACACCCTGTCTCCAGTAATCGCCATACCACCACCAACACCCTGTCTCCAGTGATCCCGCACCACCACCAACACCCTGTCTCCAGTGACCCCCGCACCACCACCAACACCCTGTCTCCAGTGACCCCATACCAACACCAACACCCTGTCTCCAGTGACCCCCGCATTACCACCAACACCCTGTCTCCAGTGACCCCCACACCACCACCAACACCCTGTCTCCAGTAATCGCCATACCACCACCAACACCCTGTCTCCAGTGATCCCGCACCACCACCAACACCCTGTCTCCAGTGACCCCCGCACCAACACCAACACCCTGTCTCCAGTGACCCCGTTACCAACACCAACACCCTGTCTCCAGTGACCCCCGTACCACCACCAACACTCTGTCTCCAGTGACCCCATACCACCACCAACACCCTGTCTCCAGTGACCCGCACCACCACCAACACCCTGTCTCCTGTGACCCCCCCATACCAACACCAACACCCTGTCTCCAGTGACCCCGTACCAACACCAACACCCTGTCTCCAGTGACCCCGTACCAACACCAACACCCTGTCTCCAGTGACCCATTACCACCACCAACACCTGGTCTCTACGCGAATACCACCACTGTTCCACAACCATAGCACCAGCCCTCCAACACCACTAACACCAACATCATACTCCCCTCCACCCCTCCTGTCTCACCCCTACACTGCTATCACCCCACTTACCTCATCACCACAAACATCCTTACCTCCCCATATGACTTCCAGCTCCACCAATACCAACAACTCCATTCCACCACCACAATATCACCACCCCCACCAATACAACCATCACCATCCTCTACCATATTTCCGGCTCCACCACTGTTAACCGACTCTGCCACCACCACCTCCTAAATCACCAATATCCCACCGCATGCTCCCACTCCAACACCTTCAGTCTCCGACCAACACCACCGTGTGCCCGCCCCACCACTATCCTCGCCTCCCAGCATCACGGCCATCTCCACACCAGCACCACGAACACCCCCATAACTGCCACTGCTGCCGGCGAGGACTGTGATGCCTACACAATTGGCTGTGGCGCTCACCTGCGCGGCATGTCTGCTGTGGCGCCCAGAGGGGCGCTCATGCAACTCCGGTGCAGTGCTCAGCAGGGCGGTCGGGGCTGCTCACGTGCCCCGCTGACAGGCTCACACACAGCCAGTGGCGGCTCTCGCTGGGACGGGGCAGAGCCTCAGCGGTGTGTGCTGTGGCACACAGCTCACACTCTGCAGCTGCTAACCTGGAGGCCCCAGGGAGCAGAGGCAACCACGAGCATCATCTCTAACACCAAATCCACCAGCAAATCCAACAGCAACACCAGCAACCCCCACAGCCAACACCACTGGCACCCGTATGTTCCCCAAGCACCACCGGGAGTGATCCCGGGGTGCAAGACCAGTCCTGAGCACTACGGGTAGGACCCCCAAAACAAAGAAAGGAAAAGAATCAATTCTGCAGCTGTTAACCACACTTAGGGCGTGTTGTCGGGTCCTAGCTAGTAGAGCTGGGGTACGGATATGGGATCTGGGGAGCAAACCCGCGGCTGGATACGCAAGGAATGCATCACGCGTGGGGCTTTGTCCTCGCTTGGACCGAGGCGTAATCGCTTCTGTCGGATCCACTGTCTCGGAGCAGAGCGGACGGAGCTACGTTCAATTTTAAATTCTGTCTGGCAGAGCAAACTAATCCCTCTGCCAGAGTTTCCTTTCTGAATTGTCTGTCCAGCCACCAGTTGTACTTTAAGTCAAATAACTCAAGCGAAATCATTTCCATAAGAATCACCGCTAAAGGGGAAATACAGAAAGTAGAAATACAAACTCGCCACATCCCCACAAGTGTCTGTTTCCAGCCATTATAGGTTATAGCTACAGAAACCGCAGCCTCCAGAGCCTTTGGTTTAATATTTTACAATCTTGGCACCACATCCATCAATAGGACCAACAGAATTCATAGTTTCAGCCCGCAGAGAATCAAGCACACCAAAACACTGGCCTTTGCGTCCTCCCACAAAACCTCCATGCAAAGAAAGCCGTGAATTTCACTGCGCCATCCGAGTCTCTTTTAAACAAGGTCAATATATTCGATGAGAATCGAAGGGAGCAGTGTTCCCACCCAAACATGAAAAAGGGGCCACACACCCACCGGACCACATGTCCCGTGACTGGGCAAAATGTCACCAGGGACACGAATCACTCTGAATCGAAAGATGCATCACAGCCACCAGGGTGAGGGTCTCTGCCAAAGAGACGCCAAGAATACTCCTTCCTGGCCAACCAGGAAGCTGTGTGGGGTCCTCACACACTCGGGGCTTGCGTGCATCAATATGGGGGTTTGTCTCCATGTGGTCCAGAGTAATAAAAGAAGAAAAGTCATTACTCCTAAAATGTCTTTTTTTTTTTTTCCTTTTAGGTCACACCCGGTGATGCTCAGGGGTTACTCCTGGCTCTGCACTCAGGAATTACTCCTGTCGGTGCTCGGGGGACCATATGGGATGCGGAGGTCGAACCCGGGTCGGCCACGATGCAAGGCAAACACCCTCCCCGCTGGGCTATTGCTCGGCCCAAATGTCATTTTTTTTTAGCTCTGCACTTACTTGCCCTAAGTGACCTTGCAAATAGCTCTTTGCTGTGGGTCGTCCTCCCTACCCTGAGGTACCCATGGAGAGCAACAGGGTACAGTGGCCGGGGACCGCTCCTCAACTGCTGCTTCAAACGGGCACAGCTGGAGGTGTTGGACCAGGC
The DNA here is from genome assembly GCA_021461705.1 of Cryptotis parvus. Classification (NCBI taxonomy): domain Eukaryota; kingdom Metazoa; phylum Chordata; class Mammalia; order Eulipotyphla; family Soricidae; genus Cryptotis; species Cryptotis parvus. Next base: position 51,727 of record JAJIBD010011926.1, read on the forward strand.
CGTGTTCAAGTTCTCTGGCCACCAGGCAAACACATCTCCTTGGCCACGTTCTGTGCTGATGAGTTTGAGGACACACGCTAACAACTGTGGACTCTCACATACCCCCAGATTAGGGACTCTTGGACAAGCTGCAGGCACCAAACTCCTGAGTCTCAGGGTTGTTTCCAGCCCCGAAGAGTCCTGCTTCCCATCAGAAACAAATAAAAGTTAATTTCACGATTTTCTAAGACACTGGCGTTACTTCTATTCCAAAGTTCAGTCTTTTTTATGAGGAATAACTGACAGAGAGCCTGCTATCAGTGTCACTACAGTCTACACTGGCAAACACTGCCAAGACCACCACCATAAGTCTAGCGACCACACATGACACATCCCGTCAGGGGTAGGAAATCTGGCAGCTTAGCGGCACACACCACATTATTATACCCAGTCCCTGCCGTTCCTTTGCTTCGGGTGGTGGAGCTCAGGCCACGTTTCTTTATCTTGGTTTTCTGACCCGCATTCTGAACCATCTATTAGAAATAGCTCATGCAGAGACCAGGAAGAAATGGTTCTTTTAGCGGCCGAAGCGACAGTACAGCAGGGAGGGCACGTGCCTTGTACCGGGGCAGACCGGAATCTGATCCCCACCATCCCATATGGTCCCCGAGTACCACCAGGAGTAACTCCTGAGTGCAGAGCCAGAGTAACCCCTGAGCACTGCTGGTGTGGCCCAAAAAAAACAACAATAAAATGTTTTAAAAGGAGAGAAAAGCAAAGAAACCGAGCTTTTAGGCACCCCCCTTTGGAGAACCAAACGTTTACCTAAAAGAAATGGCTTCTCCCCAGCCCTCCGACAAGCTCTGCTGCATTCTACCCAGCCCCTAAGCACCGCCAGCTGCCCCCCCGCCCCATATAAAATAAAATGGAAAACAGAAGCAAAGCTCTTCAGTCTTTGAAAAGAAAAGCAAAGCCCGGGAGCAGCGGCCCAGCCCGGGCGGCTCACCGTGAGTTCACAGAAGTCAATGCTGTCCAGGCTTCTGCCCGTGCAAGCGCCCTTTAATACGCCGTAAGGAAGGTTTGCCCTGGCTCACACCAGAAGTAGCACCATGAGGATTTTCAGAGGACGCCGTGACCCTAGAAAAGGAGAGGAAATTGTCAAGGGGTGTCTGGGGAGCAGTGTCTATGGCGACAGTGGAGGGTGGCTTTAGAAAGGCCGGGCCGGAGCCATTGGACAGCGGACGTTTACCTTGAACGCAGCCAACCCACGTTCAATCCCGGCATCCCAGAGGGTTCTCTGAGCACCGCCAGGAATGATTCCTGAGTACAGAGCCAGGAGTAAGC
>JAJIBD010011927.1:0-56003 GCA_021461705.1 Cryptotis parvus
CAGCTCAGGTGAGCAGGGCTCACCCTTTGTGGGGTGCTCTGTCTGACTCTTTTGGACTCTCTCCATCCCCTCCCTTCCTTGTCTCTCCAGACGGAGGTCTTGGCCCCATTCCCCTGCCTATGACTACAGGCTTGCAGCTGACGAGCCTCCTGGGCCTGGCTCTCCGGCCAGCAGTACAAGCCCTCCCTGTCTGTCACCAGCCAGCCAGGACAGCCTGTTCCACCTGGCAGGCTGGCTGCTGCCCAGCTTAAACCCAGGAAGTGAGAACCACTCTTCCAGTCCACTTCCCGGGTTCGAGTCCTGGCTGTGTCTCTTCCTAGCTCCGTGGCCTCCGGTAAGACCCTTCACTGCTCCAAACCTTCTGGCTCCACATCAGTAAACGGATGGATCTAATGATCAGCCTCTTGGAAGTCTGGGGGTTGTATAAGCTCGTGCATGGAAAATGCTTGGCTCCGTGCCTGGCATAGAATAAACACTCAGAACGTATTAGCTCTTCTTATCCAAGCTCTGTCTTTCAGTGCGTGCCCTGGAGAATGTCCGTTTCCAGGGGACCTCTTACCTCTTCCATTAACCCCTTTGACTGATGGGATCATGTCAACACATACAAGACTGAACCCTGCACTATTATTCTGCTGCTCTTCTCCCACTGATATTTAATGAGAGCTAATGAGAGCCAGGTATTGATCCGGCCATTTAAAGGATGGCTCCAAGGGGTTGGAGAGATTGTACAAGAGTTAAGGCCTTTGCTTTTGCCCACAGTCAACCTGGGTTTAATCCCTGGTTCTGCATATGGTCATCTGTCGGGGCGCGCCGGGTCCCCAACAGTGCCGGGAAGCGAAGTTCCCTTCTACCTCCAAAGCCAGCAGGGAATGGATGAAGACTCAGGAATTTAAAACTGGATGCAGTTTTAAAAGGCTTTACTTATCATAGATTCAGGCATACAAATCAACAATAGGAAAAACCCTGTGCTTAGGATTCCCAGCTAAAACCCCAGCCACATGTAGGCCAAGATGGCAGCCACCACGTGTTAAGGTCCTGTAAAGAGGAGACAAAGACAAGACTCCCAAGAAGAGTGCAAGCCCCAAAAAGAGAGCCCAGAGAGAGAGAGAGAGAGAGAGAGAGAGAGAGAGAGAGAGAAAGAGAGAGAGAGAGAGAGAGAGAGAGAGAGAGAGAGAGAGAGAGAGAGAGAGAGAGAGAGAGAGAGAAGAGGAGAGCTGGTTTTTTTTTTTTTTTTGGTTTTATACCCCTGCAACTCAGACCTCCCACTATTATGGGAAGCAGGAAGGGTCAAATGCCCTCAGGTAATTTCTCCCAGCACCTCACCTAGGCCCTATTATACGCTAATGTTTTGAGCCAAGATCTGCTTGGAAATGCCTTTATAGGGTAGAGAAGGGGGTTTCTGAGATGGCATGTCTCTGTACCAAAGACTAATACTAATGCAAGTTAAATATTTCTCCAAGCCTTCACAAGAGTCTCGTCTACTTCACCGTAGTTTTGTATTTTAGTTGTCTTTGGTTTATCAGGGAGCCATGCTTGCTTGCTTGGAGGCAAACAGCATTCCTCTCTGGGCTAATTACGTAGAGATCCAACGTGGCCAGGCAAATATGCTGGTAAGATCTAGCTAGTCCCACGATAATTGTGGTAGCATGAGAGAATATTTATACCAGCCAGTACAGAATACATGGTCAGATAAACTGCCACATTTAGACTACCCCCTATCTACGAAGTGAACTGCAGGAGGCAACCCAGGGCAGATGCAGAGGCTCTTAGAGGAGTCCTGCAACAGTCATCCAAGTACAGCCAGGAGTGATCTCTGAGGACAGGAGCCAGGGGTAAGCCCTGAGAACCAACCACCCCAATGTAACCTAAGCTCCCCCACTCCCGCCCAAAGTCCCCTTCCCCACAACTCCTGCCCCCATATATGGCTCTAGGCAAGGCTGTCGAGATAGAACACCTTGAAACTGATGCAGGTTTGATCCCCACAGCACATATGGTTCCTTGAGCCCCAGAACAGGCGTGCCCCATGACAAAAGCTCCAGTTCTTTGACACTCCTGTCCACAGGTGGCAGGTGGGGTGGGGGGGGGGCGGAGGGAGTCTCTGTGCCTGCCTGTGATGGCTCGGGGATTAAATGTGGAAATGTGCGAGAAGGAAGCCTGTGTGACTTCTGAAGATGGTTTTCAGTGACCATAATACTGCTTGGGTCTCAGGGGCTACTCTTGGAGCCCAGCCCTGGCCATGGGCAGGTCCAGGATCCAAGGACACACCATGTATACATACATGCTCTGACTGGCCGCCTTGGTGTTCACCTCTTAAGCTGTCAAGTCTGTGAAAATTCCAGTTCCCAGTCCTCAACTCTTTCCTGTAGAGGCCCCAGAGAGTGAATTACTTGGGAAAATCCCCCAAAGATAGTAGGATTAGCCTTGGAGGCATTCAGTGATTAATAAATAAATGTCCTTTACTCATGGTGACAAAGCTATGGTCAGGATCTCTCCTCACGTGCCAGGTATACACACATTTCCCCATCCTAGGGGCCGGAGTGATAGTCCAGTGGGTAGGATGTTTGCCTTGCACGCGGCCGACCTGGGTTCGATCCCTAGCATCCCCTGAGCACTGCCAGGAGTAATTCCTGAGTGCAGAGCCAGGAGTAACCCCCTGAGCATTAATGCTCCTTGGGGGTGGGGGTCACAACTCCAAGAGACCCTTTACAGGTCTAGAAACACAGCCCAGAGACCAGGGAGACAGCACAAGACTGAGCACACTCTTTGCCTGCCGGAGCCCTGGGTACTTCCTGGTGCCTCATGGTTCCCAGAGCACCACCGGGAGCAACCTCCAAGCACTGAGCTGGGAGTTGCCCCTGAGCACCACTGGCTGTGGTCCTCTTCCAACCCCCAAAGAAAAGAGGCAGTCTGAGTGGGCGCTGTCATGACCGTCTCGCTGGGCTGCTCTTCCCATGGTAGGACAGGGGTGAAAAGTCACATGTGGGGCGCGAGAGAGAGGCCAGAGGGGCAGATTTGACCTGGAATCCAGCCAGGCTCAGCTGCGCGGGAGGCAAGTGGCTTAACCTCGGTGCGTCTCCCCGGCTTGCACACAGCCAGGGGTAAACATCCTTTTTTGCAACCCAGGCTTCTTGCCCCTGGCCTTTAGTCCATCTGCCCTTCATTGTCCTGGTGGGAGGAGGCAGGGATTCTCAAGCCCAGCTTTCAGAGTCTATTAGCAGATTCTGCTGTGGAAAGGGACCCGGGTATCTTGCAGACTTTTACGCAGCAGATAAGGCATTGCATGCATGCGTTGTGCTTGGTTCTAGAATCGCCACAACAGTGAAGAAAGCAGGTGTGGAGCACTGGAGAGGTAGGACAGGCAGGGGACTGTCCTAAAGGGTCCTTGAGCACCACCAGGAGGGGATCCCCAAGCGCAGAGCCAGGAATAAGCCCTGAGCACCACAGGATGTGACCCCAAAACAAAACAAAACAACAGTGTATAAAGAGACAAAGCGGATTGGATCCCCACCCTCCTGTGTGATGACACGGAGGCAGGTGGAGGTGGGGGGAACAAAACTAACCAAACAAATCTTCTAAAGCTTCTTCTTCTTCCCTTTCTCTCTTTCCTTCCGCCATACTTCTGGAGAACTTGGTTTCTGTAACATGCTCTTCCGGAGTGAGGGTGGAGAGGCAGAGTCGAAAGGGACAGGACAGATTCAGATGGTAACAGCTGCTGAGACTAGAACTAGGCTGGGCAGGAGGGAGGAGGAGGAGGGAAGCAGCGAATGTAGGGGTGTGTGTGTGGGGGGGGTGGGAGTCATCATGGTAGTTCTGGGGAACTGGGTTGGAGGGGACTAAGGGACCCAGCAGGGTGATCCAGGGGGAAGGGCACAGCCAGCGTCAAGGCTCAGAGGGAGCCCTGCGGCTTGGGTGCTGGGGAATTCAGGGAGGCCTGGGTGAGTGAAGCTGGGCAGGAGATGTGGTTTAGAGCAGGAGGTTGGCGGGAGGGGGCTTGAGAAAGACCAGGGGGGCCTTTGAGGGGCCCTGAATAGAGAGCAGGGACGGCTAGCCCCCAGAGGGCAGTGCTCAGGGAGCCCAGTCATCCTTGCATCTGGAAGTTTCCCAGCAAGAGTCCTGAGGGGAGGGGCCGAGCACCTGCTGCCTGGCACCCCCCCCCCCCGAGTGAGCCCCAAGGCTGAGGCTCCACCAGCGCAGTCAAGTCTGGGCTTTGTGCTCCAGCCCCGACGGGCCCACCTGGTGCTCTCACTAGCCTGCTGGCTGTCCTGATTTAGGGGCTTGTCCTGGCTGGTTCGGGGGCCTGTTCCTTGAAGCTCACCAGCTGGGACTGAGAGGGCAGAGAGGAAGAAGAGGGTTGCGATGGTGTGGGGAAGAAGGCCCTTCCCAGCCCCCAGACCCATGCCCTCCCCCATCCTGGAAGCCTGGCCCTGTCTTTTTCTTTTCTTTTCTTTTCTTTTTATATTTTCTATATTTCCGCCTTCTTTAGCCTGGTGCAATGAGCCTGGTAGCAGAGGGGCTCGGCAGGAAGCAAGTCCCAGGAACCGGCTTAAGCACTGGACTGCTCCATCGCCCTTTCTAGGCGTCACTTTCCTCGTCTGACAAAGTTCGTGTTGTGAACAGCAAGAGTCAGACGGAACCTTTCTGTACCAGGTAGGGGTCCATCACTCAGCTTTTGGTGCTTCAGTATCTTTTCCTACAAAGTGGGAGTTTATAATTGTCCTGCTTCAAGGCTAGTATGAAGACTGTATATTCGTGTGCTCAGCACAGTGCTTGTCCAAGGTTCATGCTCTCCCTTTAACTGTTATTATTACTCAGCGCTTTAAGGGATGTTGTACGGGAAAGACTCGGTAGAGACAGCGTATTCGTTTGTTTGCAAACTTTTGGCTTTTGTTTTAAACAGAGAAGCTCTACATTGCTCAAGAGAAATTTTACTCAGAGCCCCAGCTGTTCAGAGGGAATGGAGAGGGGGTGGGGGGGCTCTGTCCCCACCTGCTCCCCCCATCTCTGTGTCTGCAGCCCCAAGGGGGATCCGGAGGCATAATTTGAAAACCCCTGCTCAGTTTTTTCTCCTTTGGCTTATCGTCAGGGAAACTAAGACCCCAAGAAGAGCAGCGAGAGTCCCAGATCCTTAAGCGGAGGAAGAAAAGACCTGCCTAGCCTAGAACCCAGAGCCCCCAGTTTTCTCAAGGCAAGACAAGGGGTAGTGGCTGGGAGAAAAGCAAGGACCAGAAGCTGCTTAGGGGACTGGGTGCATTGTGGCATCAAGTCATTAGCATGCAAATGGCATGCAAATCGATGCAAAACAGCATGTTTTATGCTAATTTGCAGAGTCGGAGAGCTACGACATTTTTGGTAATAGGGCAGCAGTCCTGGTCCCTGGGCATTGCCGAACACGCGTCCCTTTTTTCCTTTCTTTCTTTCATTATTATGATCGGGCTCATAAATCTTGGTTTGGCGGTGACTCCGCCCTAGCTGCCTGCAAGCCTGGCTCCTGCTGCCCTGGAGGCTCCTCCCCTAGACTTGCCCAGCACCCGGAGCCCGGCCTGGGAAGTAGAGAAGCAGGACTAAGGAGCCAGTGGTCAGAACCAAGGGCTGCGCCTGTCCTGGTGGGAATCTGAAGGGGCCAGACTGGCCATTCCTCTGTGCCAGGCGGCCTGTGTGCCCCCTGGACTTCCAGCCTCCCCGGTGCTGTCCCTGCTCCCAGGTCTGGCACATCCTCGGGCCTCCTCTGCGTTGCCTGGCTCTTGTGTCATGGTCTACACAGGGCCCGTGTGCCTGGCAGGACCAGCAGTCCAGGTCTTGGTTAAGATACCCCCGGGGGCGGAGCGATAGCCCAGCGGGTAGGGCGTTTGCCTTGCACGTGGCCGGCCCGTGCCCGGCCCGGGATCGAACCCCGGCATCCCATATGGTCCCCGAGCACTGCCGGGAGTGATTCCTGAGAGCACCGCCGGGAGTGATTCCTGAGTGCAGAGCCAGGAGTAACCCCTGAGCATTGCCGGGTGTGACCCAAAAAAGCAAAAAAACAAAAAAAAAAAAAAAAAAGATACCCCAGGGCGTCGGGTGGTGCTTGAGGCTGGAGGCCTGACCCAGTACCCAGAGATCTGGCCATGTGTATGGGGGTGCGCTGACAGCACCTGAACCCAGGAAGCTCCGACTTCAGATCCTGACACCCTGAGGAAGGACAGGCTGGACGGACACACACACACACACACACACACACACACACACACACACACTTCCAGAGGCTTTGCTCTGCACTGGCATTTCAGCTCTCACTAGAATGTACCAGTTTCCTGCAGGGTGGGTGTTATCATGGAACCGCCAGGGAGAAGCTTCTCCCAGGCAGTCCAGCAAAGGTTCTGGAGTACCGGGATTTCTCCCTGCACCAGCAACCAACATTTAGCCTGCAGGAACCCTGGGGAACAGCCAGAATTAGGAAATCCTCCAACATTTGTGTTCGAAGTTCCTCTGTCCTTTGTGTCTGGGGAAATTGCTTAGGAAAAGAGAACCCTCTTGCCCAGAGCAGTGTTCTCCCTCCTGCTTACACTTGTGGGCTAACGGTCTGCTGTCCCTGTCCACGATATCCCCCGCATCCCAGCTGAGGTGTTAGACCAGTTGCTTGCAACACATCTGTGGACCGGCAGGATCTGGGACTCCCAGAAGACTTAGCTAAACCCTTCCATGCTCCTTGTTTGCTTGTGACTTTTGCCCCTTTCCTTGAACCTGCCCCTAAGGCCAAGGTCTCTCCCACTCCCGGTTCTTTGTCTCCCGGTCAATTAGCTGAGATTAGCCCCTTTAGGTCTGAAAGGAGGTCCGGACAAGCATTCCCTGCCGAGCCTTTGGGCTGGACTCCCCCGCGGATGCAAGAGTCCTAAGGTCACAAACTCCAATAGACACCCCCCAAACTTCCGTCTACCCCTCTCTTCCCAAATCTAAGGCAGCGGCCTCCGGACCCGACGCTAATCTGAGAGCAATCTGAGGCCGCGGTAGTTTAACTCAAACCAGGGTGGGCCCCAGCTGTATGGAGGTTTAGTTTTGCTACTTTCCACCTTGCATTTCCCACCGAAGGGTTCGGACCAATTGTAAGGCGCCCTTGACGGACCTGGGGAGCGCTTCCTGGGCATCTCTGGGCTTTGGGTTCCTCCTCTGCCACACGGATGCGCTCCAGCTCCGGGCCTAGGTTGAGACCCCAGGACACCGCGCCCGGAAACGTGTGGCGCGGCGCCGGGCCAGGTTGCGCCGCAGAAATGTCAACCATTGTGCAAGCAGTAGCGTTAGCTGCGCTCTGGGACCCGGCCCGACCTGAGCGGGGGCGCACGCGCGTCCGGCGACCTCCGCGCCCCCTCCCTCACGGTGCTCGGGGTTCCCGCACCCCACCCCCTCCGGACCGGGATCACCGGCGGGGGCACACGCCGCCCCTCCCCTCCCCGCCGCCCGCCGCCTTTGATTGTGGCGAGGAGCAAATTAACTTTTTGCACACTTCATTATGCGCCGCCCCGCGTCCCCGGGGCCGCGGCCCCGCCCCCCGCCCCGCGCCGACAACTTGATTGGGCAATTAATCTTCGCGCCCCCCGCACCCCCCGCGCGGCCCCCGGGCCTTTGTGCGCCCGAGCGCGGACCGCGGGCGCCCACCCGGCCGCCCGGTCTGCTCGCGCCGATAAGGCGCCCAGCGCCGCCCGTCCCCCGCCTTTGTCAGGGCGCCCGCGAGGCCCGGCCGCCGCGCTGCCGTCTCGCACCCCATCAGCGCGCCCCCCGCCCCTTCGGCTCGGTCCATCTGTTTGAGCTTCACAATCCTCCAGCGGCCGGGGGGCGGGCTGGGGAGGGTCTCGCTTTTGGGCTGGGAGCCAGTATCCCCCCCCACCTCCACCAGGCCTCCCCATGTGTGAGGAGGTGCCCTCACCCCAGCCCTAATACACACGTATGCACACACACATGTGCATGCACAACCATGCATTCACACACACATGCACATACGGACATGCACGTGCACCCATGCACTCACACATGTATGCATACAGGCACACGCACACACGTATGTGCAGCCGTCCAATTAAGCAGAGGCAGTAATTAAGAAAGGGAGGTGGGCGCAGAGCAGGCAGCAGCCTGCAGAGAGGGACGGGGGCTGCCCAGAGGGTTCAAGTAAGAGGGGACCTTGTCACTTCTCCCTTACCCTACAAGTCCAGTGCCAGGGTGCTGCTTGGGACTCTGGGCGCCAATGGCTGGGGTGGCAGCGGGGCTGGGAGGGAGCGGTCCTGGGAAATCCTGATTAATGGGGGCTCTTTGTGCGTTTTCCTCGGGTCTTGCCAGAGCGGTTGACCCAGTCTCAGAAAGGCGGCTTGTGGCTCCAGCCGAGCCGGTCAGTGGGTCCAGGCCCCCGCAGGGTGTCTGCAGGGAATTCCACTGGCTGTCAGAGGGTGAGGAGGGTTCCCGGACCGGTTCCCAGGCTGTGGAGACCCCGAGGGTCGGCTGGTTCTGGGAATTCCAGACGGGTTTCCTGGACCTCTCACAGAACCAGGGCGGGCAGTCTAAGGCTGAACTACAGTGCTGGAAAGAGGGCCTTGTGTTTCCTTCATGGATGGACAATGTTTTTCAAGAGTGGACTCAAAACCTGGGGTCAGGGGCAGAGATAACACAGGAGTCGGATGCGTGCCTTGCTCGCTGCTGACCTGGTACAATCCATGGCATCCCGAGCAATGGCAGGAGTGATCCCCAGGTGCAGAACCAGGGAGCAACTCCTGAGCATACTTAGATGTGGTCCACAAACAAACACATAGAAACAAAACTTGGTGAGTGCGGTGCTCTGGGCTGGGTGTATCTGTGCATTTGATGGAGGCCACAGCTATCTGTAGTTCTCATGGGGAGTGACCAGGGTGCTGCCGGGAGTTCCAGTGCTCCACGCAGAAAAACAATGACCATCAGGCAGGCCAGGAGCAGCACCCTGCAGCGGGGGGCCACCTCAGGAACCTGGGCAGGAGCCGGGAACTGTCCTGAACCTGAACCTGTCATGAACCTGGGCAGGAGCCGGGAACTGTCCTCCTAGCTCACAGTCTGACTCGAGGCTGGGTGAGAAATAAACGAAGCAGGAAAGGCTGAGTTCTGTGGGCGACAGGGCTGTGGAGGAAAGAAAGCAGGACCTTTCTGATAGGTGCCTGGGCTCCACATGCTGGAACCCCCTCCCCTACCAGAATGCCCCATTGCCAGGACAATAAAGGCTCCCCTGGGAAGCCCTGGCCTACGTGGAGCCTGTCCCCACTGCCATGGAGACCCTTTCCTCCCTGGCTGGCGGTGGGGTGGTGGGTGGGGGTAGGCTTCCCCCTTATTCTTATGGAGGTCGTGGCTGTGGTTCCTTCTGATAATGATAGCCTCCAGTCTTGCGTGACCAAAAGGCCTCACAGGCCCACAATCCAGAAGGGGCCCTTTAAGCGGGAGTGGAATCAAAATGAGAAATCACCTCCCTCCCTCACCTCCTCCTCCCCACTCTCCCCTGTCTCAGCCCAGCCAGGGAGTCATGGCCCAATAGCTTCCCAGCTCCTCTGCCTTGCTGAGCTGGGTTAGTTAGCTGCCCTGTGTGCTGGGGGCTGCAGAATCAGCAGTTGACTCTGAACCCACCCTGCTGCACCACACTATTACATGCGTGTACACACACGCACACGCCCCGCACACACATACCCTAGATTCCTTATCACCTCTGGTCCCTGACTTATTTCTTGTTCTCAACATCTTAGAATGCCAACATTGTCTTCTGACATAGAATTTTATTTATTCATTTGTTTTGGGTTTGAGGCCACACCTAGCAAAGTTCAAGATTTGTCCTGGTACTGTGCTCAGGGGTCTCTCCTGGAGAGCTCAGGAGACCATATGGGAAACCGGGGGTTTAACCCCCATCAGCCATGTGTAAGGCAAGCTTCCTACCGCCTTACCCACTCTGGCCCCTGACTTAAATTTTAACATCATGTGTCTTATATGAACATTCTGGGTTGCAATTATTTTTTTGTTCTTATATTCTAGAATTAAGGGACTCTGATATTGGTGATATTTGGGTCTATTGAAAGAGCAATAAAGACTATGCAGTCACGTGACGTCAAATAACTGCAACTATTATTCTTTCTAGCCTTCCTTTATTCGGGGTTTGAGTTTTGAGAATATTCTAAGAATCAGTATTCTACACACTGTACATCCAGAAACAAATGGATGTTACGTGAATGATATGACTGGAAAAGAGGGGTAAGAAGTGAGGGGGATGCAATTAAAATAAGTGGGCAGTGTAGCATGCATTAAGAAGGTAACGTTGGGGGGCCAGAGTGATAGCACAGCGGGTAGGGTATTTGCCTTGCATGCGGCACAACTTGGGTTCGATCCCAGGCCTCCCCATATGGTCCCCCAAGCACTGCCAGGAGAAATTCCTGAGCAAAGAGCCAGGAGTAACCCCTGAGCATTACTGGGTATGACCCACCCCCTCCCCCAAAAAAAAGAAGGTAACGTTGGACTACTATTGGAGGACAGGTTTAGCAAACCTGGGAGTTTTGTTGTTTTGCCCACTCCGAGCTTAACCTATTTAAGCCAAGGTTCATTCTAATGAGACCTCTCTTCTATATAAACACTGCTAGAGGGTGTGGCAATTACAGAAGTCACCTTGACTGAATAACTTCTGACTTATACATCTACTAAGACTTCTGTTTTCTAGATTGGGCACAGCTCCTCTTTATACCCACTGCACCCAACATGGGACAGTTAGAATTTACCCGGAGACTACCACCCTGGCTACGTTGAGCCTATAGGGAAGACTATAGGAAGGATCATACTAGTTTGCTCTAAGCAGGCGAGTATGACCCTTTCAGTACACGAGAACAAGATACTCAGAATCATCCTGAAGATAATAATAAGAAGGACCTTGTGGGTAACATCTAGATTACATGAAGCTCATGAAATTAAGATGTATTACTTTATATCAGCCCTCTCTCTCTCTCTCTCTCTCTCTCTCTCTCTCTCTCTCTCTCTCTCCAGTGTTTTACATAAGAGATAATCTTGGGATTAGTCCTTGGCATAATCTTTGTTTATACCTGCAATAGGGTGTGGCATTACACTCTGTTTAGAGTTCCTTGTTGACACGACCCTCCCTGGATTACTTTGGTGTATATAAGGGGACTGACTTGAGGCCTCTTCTGCTTTTGGCTCTTCAGCTTTTTGCTCTTTGGCCTTTTGCTCCTACTTCTGGGTAGGACTCATCTCGGGTGAGATCCTCTCTCTTTGGTGGGAGACTTAGGCTCTTTTGTATAGTCTAAGTTCGGACCAGAGCTAGAGTTTGTTCATTATATTGGAGTGCTGTGGAAGAGCTTTTGTACTATTAAAAGCCTTTTGGGGGCCGGAGCGATAGCCCAGCAGGTAGAGCGTTTGCCTTGCATGCAGCCGGCCCATGCTGGCCTGGGTTCGATCCCGGCATCCCATATGGTCCCCCGAGCACCGCCAGAGTGATTCCTGAGTGTAGAGCCAGGAGAAAGCCCTGAGCATTGCCGGGTGTGACCCAAAAAAGAAAAAAAAAAAAAAAAAAAAAAAAAAGCCTTTTTGGAACTGTACGGACAGTTTTCATCTGTTCCCCTGGTGTCCTCGGAGTAGAAGAGAACTTCTGTCCTGACACTGTCGGGGACCCGCGGGCTTCCCCAACAGACTACTACTTGCTCTTTTAATCACTGAAATTTAAAATATCAGTCTGTAATCATAGAAACATTTCTCTCTACAGATCAATCAGTTTTTGAGTCAAGTATTTGGAATTTCTTGACCCTGAATGAACGGTTTGAGGCTCTTTGTTTTCTTGAAACAACCAGATGCCATTCGGCTACACAGGCACGTGATAGGGTCAAATGGAAATGTTACTGGCGCCCACTCGAGGAAATCGATGAACAACGGGATGTCTAGTGATCTAGTGATCTAGTGATTTGGAATTTCTACTATTAGGGGCATACACATTTAGAATTGTCGGGGCCACAGTGCTAGTTCAGCAGGTACGGCTTTTGCCTTGCACACTGCTGATCTGGTTTCCATCCCCAGAATCTGATATGGTCCCTTGAGCCCACCAGGAGTGGTCGCTGAGTGCAGAGTCAGGAGGAAGCCCTGAGCATAGGCAGGTGTGGAAAAAAAAAAAAAACCAAACCTAAACAAACAAAATTGGTAGATGCTTTTTACTAATTGTTCTCCTTATCATTGTGTGATGATGATGATTTTATTATGATATAAATTATCTATTCCTTGTAATAATATCTTTGCTCTGAAATAAACTTTGATAGCAAATTAGCTATTTCATCTTCTTTGACTTAGCATGCTGTCTTTTTCGTATTTTTATGTCTTTGTACTTTTAACTTGTGTCTTTCTATTAAAAATAACTTTATTTTTTTGTAAATGGCACTTACTGGGTCTTTAAAATTTTTTTTCAGATCTTCTAATCTCTGCTTCTTATTTGTGGGTGGTTAGGTCACTATGCCTGATGTGATTACTGCCATGATCACACCTTAGTCTACCTGCTAGCTTTTTCTCTCTTTCCCTATTAATTCTTTGTTTCTTTTTCTTCCTTTGGATTAATTGATTTTTTTTTTTTTTTTTTTTGCTTTTTTGAGTCACACCTGGAGATGCTCGGGGTTCCTCCTGGCTCTGCACTCAGTAATTACTCCTGGTAGTGCTCGGGGAACTTGTGGGAAGCCGTGGATCGAACCTGGGTTGACCATGTGCAAGGCAAACGCCCTACCCGCTGTGCTATCACTATGGCCCCTCCTGATATTTTTATTATTTCACTTTACCTCCTATTTTGGAGTAGGTGCTATAGTTACTCACAGTCTGACTTGGAAGCTGGGTGCCTGCCTTGCATGCAGCTTATCCAGGTACAATCTCTGGCACCTCATAAGGCCCATTGAGCCCACCAGGAGCACAGTCCTGAGCACAGACAGGTTCGCTACCCAAAAAGATTTATTATATGTCTCTCTAGATGATCTACCATTAAGAGATCTTATACCATTTCCTGTGTAGTATAAGAAACATACAATTGTATATTTATGTTTTCTTCTCCTGATTTGATACTATATTTGTCATATATTTTGTTTATGTAAATGTCATGACTCCATTAGATATTCTTTTTTGTTTAAAGAATATGATATCTTTTAAAGACATTTAAGTGATTAAAAGGTCAGATTGGGGTCGGAGCGAAGCCCAGTGGGTAGGGCGTTTGCCTTGCATGCAGCCTGCCCATGCTGGCCCGGGTTCAATCCCCAGCATCCCATATGGTCCCCGAGCAACGCCAGGAGTAATTCCTGAGTGCAGAGCCAGGAGTAACCCCTGAGCATTGCGGGTGTGACCCAAAAAAAGAAAAAAAAGGTCAGATTAATTTATTCATGTAGTTATTTCTTATGTTCTTTATTATTTTGAATAGATTTAGAATTCCTTTTTTGGTGTCATTTTCATTCTGCCTAAAGAATTTCCTATTTATTTCTAAAGAATCTCCTATTCTTGGCGGAGCGATAACCCAGCGGGTAGGGCGTTTGCCTTGCATCGCGGCCGGCCCATGCTGGCCCGGGTTCGATCCCCGGCATCCCATATGGTCCCCCGAGCACTGCCAGGAGTGATTCCTGAGTGCAGAGCCAGGAGTAACACCTGAGCATTGCTGGGTGTGACCCAAAAAGTAAAAAAAAAAAATTGTCTTGCTATTGGTTTTGGGAAATTGATTATGATGGATAATTTCCTTTCTGTTTTATGTGCTTGAGTTTTCAGCTTACATCAAAATATTTTATTTTTGTTATTGTTATTTTTGGGTTACATCCAGCAATATTAAGGACTTATACCTGACTCTGCACTCAGGAAATTATTCCTGGTGGGGCTCAGGGACCATTATGGGATGCTGGGGTTTGAAACCAGGACAGTCGGGGCCGGAGTGATAGCCCAGCAGTAAGGTGTTTGCCTTTCACGTTTCTGGCCTGTGCCAGCCCGGGTTCGATCCCCAGCATCCCATATGGTCCCCCAGCACCGCCAGGAGTAATTCCTGAGTGCAGAACCAAGAGTAACCCCTGAGCATCGCCGGGTGTGACCCAAAAAGCAAAAGAAAAAGAAACCAGGACAGCAGGGTGCAAGGCAAGCGCTCTACCTGCTGTCCTATTGCTCCAACCCCTATATCAAAATATTTTCTTTCCTCTTTGATCAGATCGAATCTTTCCTTTATTGATTTCAATCACACATACAGTGGGATGTAGGGGGTTGTTTCATAGTTCTCTCTGTTCTCCACCTCCTTCTTTTCCTTCTTCGCTTCCTTTTATAGGTTCCATTTTTGGGTTTCTATTTACTATGTCTTCAGTTCACTGATCTTTTCTTCTGCAATACTTGGTCATTTAATCCCGGCTTGATCCAGACATCTCAGTTCTAATGTCATAGTTTTCATTTCTAGAAGTTCATTTTGAGACATTTAAAAATATTTTTTTTCTGGGCCGGAGCGATAGCCCAGCAGGTAGGGCATTTGCTTTGCACATGGCCGACCCAGGTTTGATCCCCGGCATCCCATATGGTCCCCGAGAACCGCCAGGAGTAATTCCTAAGTGCAGAGCCAACCCCTGAGCATCGCCAGGTGTGACCGTATTTCTTTAACTTTTGGGTGTGTTAAATATGGTTTTAATAATTGTTCTTGATGTTTCTGTCTATTATTTATGTATTATTTCTGGGTGTCACCCTGTGATGCAGCAGCCTGAATGCCAGTGTCCTGACCTTTCAGAACGACCGTTCTGTGGGCCCTAGAGGCTCGGCCCTCTCAGTCACCACCCTTTTTGGGATAGGGAGAAATTCTGTAGGAATTTCTACCACAGCCTCACACTCTCTGGCCCTGTGAGCCTGATGCCTTCTTCCCCTAAGCTTAAGGAACATAACCTTAGGGGCTTCATTCAAGGATCTAAGCTCTGGAAGTCTTCCCTTCTTCCCAAGATAGGTCAGTATTGTGTCAGGGATCCCCATGTGTGCCTTTGGGACTCCCATTCCTCATGAGCTCAGAAGAAATTCCTCACCAGCCTTTGGGAACAACTGCAGAGTGATAGAGAGCACTGATGAGGCGGGAGCGGGCTTGGAGGCCACAGACCCAAGCTCCATCCCAGCCCCACTTGCTCTAGCTCAGTGGCCTTCAGCACATCATACTTTCTGTAAGCCTCAGCTTCTACCTACCCCCTTCAAAAGGCAGGGGAGGGCTAGAGCGATAGTGCAGTGGATAGGGGCGTTTGCCTTGCAGCGGTCGACCTGGGTTCGATTTCCTCTCCCATATGGTCCCCTGAGCATAGCCAGGAGTAATTCCTGAGTGCAGAGCTAGGAGTAACCCGTGAGCACTGCTGGGTGTCACTCAAAAAGAAAAAAAGACCTCAAAAAAACAAAAGGGTAGGGGAGAGGGGTGGCAGTGATAAGGTACTTGTCTTGCACTTGGCCGAACTGGGTTTGATTTCCCAGCACTCCATATGGTCCCCTGAGCACCACTAGGAGTGATTCCTGAGTGCAGTGCCAGGAGGACACCCTGAGCACAAAGAGGTGTGTCAAAAAAAAGGGTAACAGGGAAAGAGAGAGAGAGGGGGAAGGAGGGAGAGAGGGAGAGGGGAGAGAGAGAGTGAGAGTGAGAGCGAGAGAGAGAAAGAGAGAGAGAGAGTAAGCACACTCAAGAGGCTGTTTGCTTTTCAAGCAAGAGATATGGAGGCCTGGGTTCAGTCTCTGGGACTTCTGTCTCCAGAACACTTCCAGGAGTTACTCTGGGGCACTGGGTCAGGAGCACCTCCTGTGTCCTTCCTCCCCCTAGAATACTTTTGGCACATCGCACAGGAGGTGTGGCTCCAAACCAAAGCAAAGAACAACTGCAATAGGGAAGCAGGTTAAAACCCCAGGCCCCCTGAATTCATGCCTTTAGCAGACGCTTGAAAGGCCCCATGCCTGTTTCATTGTCTGCAGAAACCGAGAATGATCCGTCTCTGTACACCTACCCCGGTATCCCTGTAGGGGATTTATGAGCTTGGAACAAGTGAGCAGTTTAAAGGTTACTGGAGGGGTGGGAGTGATAGTACAGTAGGTAGGGTGCTTGTCTTGCATGCGGCCAACCCAGGTTCTATCCCTGGCACCTCTTGCGGTTTCCTAAACTGGCTAGGAGTAATTCTGAGCTCAGAGCTAGGTGTACCCCTGAGCAATGCCAGTTGGTTCCTCCCTCCCCATCCCCAAAAAAGTGTCTAGGGGCCAGAGCGATAGCCCAGCGGGTAGGGCGTTTGCCTTGCACGCGGTCGGCCCATGCCGGCCCGGGTTCATCCCTGGCATCCCATATGGTCCCCGAGCAATGCCAGGAGTGATTCCTGAGTGTAGAGCCAGGAGAAACCCCTGAGCATCGCCAGGTGTGGCCCAAAATAAAAAGCAAAAAAAAAAAAAAATAGTGTCTAGAATACTTTTTGGCACTCCCAGAATGATAGCAGTTAGGCAAAAGAAAAGCCCTAGTCTCTCGCGAGGAGAGGGGAGAGGCGAGCTGGTCAGAGCAGAGTCTGCGGTAGTAAGGTTAACTCTCGGGAGGCTGCCTGGGGAAAGCTGACTCACACCCATGCAGTCGGTGGAGTATCCCTGAAGATAACACAGGTGTATATCCGGGTCCCAGCTCCCCTATCTATGAAACTGTCTTAGAGAGAATGCGTTTAAAGTGTTAGGGGCCAGAGAGATAGCATAGTGGGCAGGCCATATGCCTTGAGTATGGCCGACCCAGGTTTGATCTCTGGCATCCCATATGGTCCCTGAGCACCACCGGGAATAATTCTTTTTTTTTTTTTTTTTCACCTCTCTTTTTTTTTTTTTTTTAATTTTATTATTTTCTCCCCCAAATATCATTACACCATTTTAGACATACAATTGAAAGATGCTCATGTAGAGTTTTTGGATCCACAGTGTTCCAACACCCATCCCTCCACCCAAACCCATCTACCATCACCAATGTCCCCACCTCCCTCCCCCTCCCGCACCCCAACCACCCGGCAGATTCTGTATGTCATTTCCTTCCTCTCTATATCTCTTTCCCGACAAACCTTCCCGCTCCTC
Organism: Cryptotis parvus; assembly: GCA_021461705.1. Lineage (NCBI taxonomy): Eukaryota > Metazoa > Chordata > Mammalia > Eulipotyphla > Soricidae > Cryptotis > Cryptotis parvus. The sequence continues at coordinate 17,062 of JAJIBD010011927.1, forward strand.
GTGGAATACAGTGCATTAAATGACATTACTGTTTCACTATTATAGTGGACCAGGCGGCCGCAAGCGGCCGCGTGATCTGGGCTCGAACTGGTCTTGCTCAGTTGATCTGTTCGTGGGTCAGTTTCTCAGCGTCCGGACAGCGAAGATGGTGGCTAGTGTGATGGGCGAGTTTCATCTGGCTGCTTCCGGGACCCCCAGAGGCGATGGGCCAACACCCAAAACCCATCTGCCCTCCTCGGGATCCCATCATCAGCTGGGCTCGGCGCGAGCCGGCTCCAGTCTCCCCAGCCGCTTGCGGCTCTGCATACTGGTTCCCGGGCAGTTCCTGGGCGGGTCCACCAGGCTCGGCAAAATGGAGGAGGGGGGAGTGGCTTAACCCTGACTCCATCTGGCGAATTCCCAGTGATTCCCGCTTCTGGGAGCCGCCTACCTGGGCTCGAACTGGTCTTGCTCAGTTGATCTGTTCGTGGGTCAGTTTCTCAGCGTCCGGACAGCGAAGATGGTGGTTAGTGTGATGGGCGAGTTTCATCTGGCTGCTTCCGGGACCCCCAGAGGCGATGGGCCAACACCCAAAACCCATCTGCCCTCCTCGGGATCCCATCATCAGCTGGGCTCGGCGCGAGCCGGGCTCCAGTCTCCCCAGCCGCTATAAGCTCTGCATACTCCGGGAATAATTCTTGAGCTCAGAGCCAGGAGTAATCCCTGAGCACCACTGGGTGGGACCCACAAACAAATAAATAAGTAAATAGGTAAATAAATAAAGTGTCAAGTCCCTGAGCCTCTCTGAAACTCGTGCTCACATTTAAAGGGGTTTGGGTCTGTCGTGGGCTACGGGTGAGGGTCATGTAGGACAATGTCTGTGGGCCCATGTCTACCATGTAGCACATGCTCAATAAATCAGATGCTGATCCTCACAGTCTGGCCTGGGCATTTTAGGGTCCCCAGAGGTGGGGCCGGTAAAGGAAAGTGTGACGGGTCACTGTCTTGCCAGTTGAGGAAGTGGAGGCGTCCTGTGGTCCCCACCCCTGGCCGCAGTTCTCCTGTCTTTGAACCTTATCTGTGGGGTTTAGCTTCCCCATGAGGTCCAGAGCTTATGCCCACTGGAGAAGAGACCTTAACATTGCCGAGGGCCCTCAATGGAAGGTACTAGAACTTCCAGGCCCAGACATGGTCTATGCCACCTGATTGTCGCCTGCTCCTGCAGGGCCCTGGGAGGGGACAGAGGAGGAAGAGAGACAAGGAGCAGGAAACCCCACTGCCCCCTTTCTTGCTGTCTGCCCTTTAGCGAGCTGCTGGGACTTTCTCTGTCTGGGAGACTGGCTGGACCAGCGGGGCTGGCGTAGCTCACACCGTTCTTCTGGGCCTGCCCTAGTTGGAAGTCAAGGACCCCGCCCAGAGATGTGGCACAGACCGGCTGGCAGAGGAGATCTGGCCTCATCTTGGAAGGGGACAGATTGCCAGACAAAGGGGAGGCAGGCAGGCAGGGCTGGGGTGCCCGTGGGGAGGGAAGGGTGAGGGCGGGGCTGTGTGCTGCCTTCCTGAGGTGCTTTGGGTGGGCCTTTGCCCCTGAATGGGGTGACCAGGAGGGGTTGAGTAAAAGCCGGTAGACTCAGGGTGTGGGGAATTGCTGAGACTGTGCTAGAACATTCTTTCCTTCCCAGAATAGTGTCTCCACCCCACCCCCATCCACACACACTCTGCGGGCTTAACAATAGCGCTGGTGACAGGTGACAGGTGACAAGATTCTCAGAGTTCTCTAGGTCTGGGCGGGGCTGGGGAATGTGTCAGACATTCAGCTGGTGAGGCTGAGGTTTGGGGATTTGGGTTCATACTTTGGGAACCAGCACACTCTCAAGATGCTCTGTCTGCTCAGGGCTCTATCGCACGGGGCAGGGGCCTCAGTGCAGGCCTGCAATGTCACCCCAAACCGGGGGCCTCGGGGGCAGGGCACACCCATCGCAGGAGTCCCACATGGGCAGAAAGGGCCCTGGTGCCCCTGCTGGCTCTGCTCTCGGCTGGCAGTGCCCAGGAAGGGAGTGGGAATGGCTTGAAAGCTGAGACAGGCTGGGGCCGGAGCGATAGCCCAGCGGGTAAGGCGTTTGCCTTTCACGTGGCCGGCTCATGCCGGCCCGGGTTCGATCCCGGCATCCCATATGGTCCCCCGAGCACCGCCAGGAGTAATTCCTGAGTGCAGAGCCAGGAGTAACCCCTGAGCATTGCCGGCTGTGACCCAAAAAAGCAAAAAAAAAAAAAAAAAAAAAAAGAAAGCTGAGACAGGGGGCTGAAGTTCCTGTGACCGGAGGCAGGCAGGCGTCCACCCTCCTGGCCCTGGAAGGGCGAGTTCTTTCTTGAAAGGAGGGACTGTCCCTTCCGTAGCTGCCACGCCTCCTGCTTTCCATCAGGCTGTAGTGGTGGCACATGCCTGAGGAACGCGGTTTCACACACGACCGTGCATGTCCAACAGGCCCATGGAACAGACGGGAGCAGCAAGGCAGTGAGCTGGGGTCTGGGCTGGGGTCTCAGCCCTTTCTGTGCCCTTGAGCTACTCGTCTCTGCTGTCCCAGACGGGGAGAAGCATCAGGCTCTTTTACCACTGAGAATAAGGCCAGGGGAAGTCTGGTGCACGCCTGCCCTCGCCATGGAGTTGGGACGGCACCGGAACCGGCTCAGGGGGTTATGGCAGAATCACAGGCTGGGAGGGCCTCCCTGGCATTCAGCCGGTGGGGACACTCAGGCCCAAGGAGGCAATAGCCCAAGGCCTCTCACAATGCACCCACACAATAGTGGGCATGGGGTCCACTCACCTATCACTCATGTTCTCATGTGTTCATTGGGCATAGAGGGTGCCAGCCCTCCAACCCAGAGCATTTACGGTGCAGTGGGGAGGCAGACAGAGCCGCATGGAGTCTGTGCAGCCATGGACGAAAACACTAGCTCTGGCCCCTGTACGCTGGAGGAAGAAGCCTAAGAGGACAAGAGGTGAGAGAGCATATAAGACAGAAGGAAGAGGAAATACAAAGGTGTCAAGTGGGACAATGCATTTGGCTTTTAGAGAGTTTATCAAAAGCTCGCAAAGTGTGGACAGCTCAGAAGGGAGAGGGAGGCGGTGTGGACAGCTGCGGGGGAGGAAGGAAGAAGGTTGGTCGGTGGCATGTGGTCGATTCCACACTAGAAACAACCCCTGCTCTATTCCCAGTGAGACACCGGGAGCTGATGAATCTTGTTGCTGGTCACTAAGTTTGGGGGAGGTTCCCACGCAGCCCCACCTCATGGAACCCCTCCACAAGCTCTGGACAGTGTCTGCGGCTCTGGTGGCCTCCTGCCAACTGACACTTCATCCAGTCAAAAATCCCTGTCACACACCCCCAGTGCCAGGCACCGAATGACCCAGCGACTGCAGCCCTGGCCCCTGTCCTCCAGTCCATGCTCTGTTGCAGGACTCCTAAGGGCCGCTGCATCTGCTCTGGATTGCCTCCCGAAAATCACTCCGTAGATAAGGGGGTAGTCTAAATGTGGCAGTTTATCTGACCATGTATGCTGTACTAGCTGGTATAAATATTCTCCCATGCTATCACAATCATCGTGGGACTAGCTAGATCTTACCAGCATATTAGCCTGGCCACGTAAGGACACCTAAGTAATTAGACCAGAGAGAAATGCTGTTTGCTTCCAAACAAACAAGCATGGCTCCCTGATAAAATATAAAACTACAATGAAGTAGAGGAGACTTGTGAAGGCTTGGAGAAATATTTAACTGGCATTGGTGTTGATCTTTGGTACAGTGACATGCCATCTCAGAAACCCCCTTCTCTACATTTCAAAGGCATTCCAGCTCAAAACATTAGCACAGTAAAGGCCCTAGGTGAGATGCAGGGAGGGACTACCTAAAGGCATTGGACCCTCCCTGCTTTCCATAACAATGGGAGGAAGGTCTGAGTTGCTGGGGGTATAAACTAGCCGGTTCCCGCTCTCCCAGACTTCTTCTTCCCGGTGGGATCTCGCCTTGTGAGCGTTTATTCCCCTTGGAAGTTTCACACGTGGTGGTCGCCATCTTGGCCTACACGTGGCTGGGGTTCTAGCCTGGAATCCTAAGCATCGGGTTTTTCCTTTTGCTGATTTGTATGCCTGAACCTGTGATAAGTAAAGTCTTTTAAAATCGCATCGGATTCCTGAGTGTTCATCCATTCCTCGCCCGGCTCGGAGGTAGAAGGGAACTCGCTTCCCGGCACTGTCGGGGACCCCAGCAGGGCGCCCGACAATGCTCCTGTCCTCCATCCCTGGGCCTCTGCTGCTGAGTCCTCTGCATGAAGCCAAGCGTCTTTGAGCTGAACATCGCCAAGTGGCTCTTGTATCACTTGTCTTCCCATTGGTCATCGATTTGCTTGAGCGGGCACCAGTAACATCTCCATATGTCCTGTCACATGCTAGGGTAGCCCAAGGGCTTCTGCTCGCTCCAGGAACATAAAGAGCCTCAAACCATTCATTTAAGTCATGAGAATGAGGTCTTAACCTTTCAGAAATATTTTATTTTATTTTATTTTTTTTTGTCACACCAGGCAGTGCTCATGGCTCACTTCTGGTAGGCTCAGGGGAACATATGTGGTGTTAGGGATTGAACCTGGGTCAGCCATGTGCACGGGAAGCGCCCTCCCTGCTGTACTATCATCTCACTAGCCCTTAACCTTTCAGGCATCTTAACCCTTTTTGAGAACTGTATCAAAACCTGAGATGTTTCTCCAGAAAAAATTCAGGGACACAGGAATTAAATTGGGGTCCAACTTCTTTTTTTTAAATAATTTTTTGTTTAGACATCTGTGATTTATACGGTATTGATAGTTAACTTTTAGGCATATAATATTTCAGCACCAGTCGCACCACCAGTATCAACTACCCTTCCCAGATTTTGCCCACCCCCCTCTCACACGCCCCCTCTCTTGCCCCCGCCTGCCCCCCTGACAGGCACAATATAATGATCGGTGCTTGCAGCTTGCGATCCCACGTTTTCAGTGGTGTTGAGTTTGTGCTTTGGATAGACAGCAAAGGATTCCAGGGTGTCCCAAGCCCAGCCTTAGGTCCCCACATACTCCAGGGTTCCCAGCTGCCCGCAGCGGATGCGTCTTTGAGAAGGTGTCTCCTATTGCTGTCCTCCGTGCCGTCAGCCTCTGACGACCGTGGCTTTCAGCTTGGCCAGAGCTGAGCACGGAGGTCCAGGCTCCCTGTCTCTGGGCTCAGGGAGGACGGGCAAAGCCTGGCCAGCAGTTGCCTGTGGCTCGCCAGTTGGTCAGGTGAGGTGGAGGAGTGGGAGTGTTCAGGCTGGCTTCTGCAGCCTGGTTCTGCTGGATCCTGAAGTTGATCCGGGACAGTGGAGGCCGGAAACTCCAGGCTGAGCATAGTCCTGCCGGGTGTGAGCAGCCTTGGGTCTGCGCCTCACCACGGCCCTTTACTCCGCCTTCACAGGAGAGCACAGGACCCCGCAGGGCGCCGTGGGGCAGCGACAGGCCCCTGGCTATGCCCATGTATGGACTCTGTTCTTGGGCGCAACTTTCCTTACCTGGTGCCTGGCTGTGCTGGCCCATCAGCCCTTCTCTGGGGAGTTTCTGGGTCTGGTTCTGCTGGTGTGCCTGTCAGTGCAGCCCAGGGGACTTTCCTTCCTTTTCTCTCCTGTTTTCTTTTCCTATTCTGTCTCTTCTCCTTCCTCCTTTCTCCTCCTCCTCCCCCTTCTCATGATGGCAAGCTTACATTCTCTGGCTGGAGTCAGCCAGCTTTGGGCTTCAATTCCAGCTGTACCACACAGCAGCTGTATGACCTTGGGCAAGTGAGTTGACTTCCCTATGCCTTGTTTCCTGAGCTGTAAGAAGGAACCTCAACAAAATCCCTCCCTCGGCTGCCTACGGGGGAGGAACCAGGGCATAGGGGGTGCTGTGTGTTCCTGCTCTCCCACCTCCTCCCTTTCTCCTGCAGGTCTGACTTCACGGCTCCAGGCCCAGGGCTCCAGCCCTTAGCCCGGCTCTGCCCAACATCCTGGGAGCTGCCTGCTGCCGCCTTCCCTGCTGGCCCCCTTTCCCTGTGCAGAGGGGTGCGGAGCCCAGGCGTGGGGCCAGGCTACCCCAGGAGCAGTTGCTGAACCAGGTGGTTGGGGCTGCCCACGGTGCGTGCCAGGCTCTGCCTTTGTGCCACAGCCGGGTGGGGAGACAGTCTCTCTCGGAGCCTCTGTTGGCAGAACAGCGCGTCTGGCCCTGGTACAGCTGAGAAGCTCAGCCCGGGGAGGCAGCAGCCAGAAGGCAGGGTGCTCTGGGCTCCTCCATCCACTTGACCCTGTGTGACCCCTGTGTGTGTGTGTGTGTGTGTGTGTGTGTGTGTGTGTGTGTGTGTGTGTGTGTGTGTCCAGCTCCACAGGAACCCCTGGGTGCCCAGCACTAAGCTCAGCCCTTAGGGCAGCCCAGAGTGTCCTGGGGCCTGGCTTGGGGCTGTTCTAAGCTCCAATTCCATCCTTTTCATAGCACCCCAGTATGGGGGACAGTTTTTTATTTTTTTAATTTTTTGCCTTTTGCTTTTAGGGTCACACCCAGCTATGCTCAGGGGTTATTCTTGGCTCTACACTCAGAAATTACTCCAGGCGGTGCTCAGGAGACTATGTGGGATGCTGAGGATCGAACCCAGGTCAGCCATTGTGCAAGGCAAACGCCCTACTGGCTGTACTATCAGTCCAACCCCCAAGTTTCTTTTTTTCATTTTCTTTATCCATACCTGGTGGTGCTTGGAGCATCATGGAAAGTGAGCCCGAGCTTGTGTCTGCAAAGCAAGCAGCACCCCAGCCTTTTGTGATAGCTCTCTGGCCCATTACAATGTCTTTTTTTTTTTTTGCTTTTTGGGTCACAGCCGGCGATGCTCAGGGGTTACTCCTGGCTCTGCACTCAGGAATTACTCCTGGCGGTGCTCGGGGGACCGTATGGGATGCCGGGGATCGAACCCGGGCCGGCACAGGCCGGCCGCATGCAAGGCAAGCGCCCTACCGCTGGGCTATCGCTCCGGCCCGCTTTCATTTTTTTATTGTGGGGTGTTGGGTGGGTGGGGAGCTGGCGATTTTCAGCTCACCTGGCCAGTGATTCTATGCAAAGGGGAATGACATGGTGCTGCCCTGGCCATGTGGTGCCAGGGAGATGCCAGCCCCTCAGGGGGCTGCTGGGGGTCTTCAGAGTCACACCTAGTGGTTCCCCTGAGCCTCCAGGACACTCTGTGGTGGTCTTCAAGGGACTGTATGGTGCAGAGACTCAAACCCGAGCTGGTTCTTGCCAGGCATGCACTCTAACTGCTATACTTTCTCTCGTTCCACCCCCATTTTATTATGATACTATGGGCGTGCTCAGGGATTATTCCTGACTCTGCTAAGGCATCCAGGGATTATTCCTGACTCTGTGCTAAGGCATCACTTCTGGTGGTGCTTGGGACCATATGGGATGCTGGGGATGGAACCCGAGTCAGCCGAAGTGCAAGGCAAATGCTCTACCCACTGTACTATCTCTCTGGCCCTTCTCTCCATTTTAATAATTTTTTTTTCAGTGTTTGGGCCATAACCAGCAAAGTGCCCCCTGACGGTGCCATCTCTCGGGGTGCCCCCAGCCCCATTTTAGAGCTGAATAGAGGTAGCGACAGCAGGGTGTGGGAGCTCAGCCAAGACAGAATGAGAGTGAGCAACCGCAGGGAGTGAAGGCACTTCGCTGAGGACACCTGGGGTGGGGCGTGTGAAGGAGGGGAGATAAGACAAGCGCTGGCCCAGCTCGCACAGAGAGTGACCTGCCTGCAACACTGCCCACCTGCGGTTGGCCGAGACCGCCAGGCTGGGCCCATCCTTCCCCTGCACTGGCCTTGGCCAGGGAGCCAAAGGTTGTGGAGAACAAGAAGCTGAAGCAGGGACTGGAGAGATAGTTCAGTGGGTAGGGGGCTTGCCTTGCTTGCGGTTGACCCGGGTTCGAACACCAACACTGCAAATGGTCCCCCGAGCACAGGCCGGGAGTAAGCCTAGCACTGCCTTGTGTGTCCCAAAAAGGGGGAAAAAAAGCTGAGGCAGGTTGGACTTGGTCCTTGCACAGTTCTTTGGGTGTCCTGTTTTCCCATTGTCCAGGTGAGAAACCTCAGCCCAGAGAAGGCAAACAACGTACCCAGGGTCACACAGCCAACAGCTCAACTTTGAAGCTGGGTTCTTTTTCCGAGGGCCTGGGTTGGGCAGGTGAAGGAAGAGGCGTGGGCTCCGCAACCCCTTCTTTGGGTGTCTGCCCTCATGGCTGGACCTTGGTCCCTTTTGTCCAACGTTTGCAGAAAGGCCTGTCCATAAAACCGGTCACTTTGTCCTGGAAGTCCTTCCTGGCAGGATCTCTTCCCTTCTCATCTCTTCTTCCTCTCTTTTTCTCCCTTCTCTTCCTCTCTCTTTCCTGCCTGCTTTGCTTCCCTTTTGGGGGGTGGAACGCTCATACAGGACAATGCTCAGAGGCGGTACCTGGCGCCTATCACTGGGGACTATCACAGGGTCAGAGCTTGGCTGCCTGCTGGGCAGGCCTTGGCCTATCTCTTTGGCCCTCTGTCTTCTCATTTCCTTTTTGTTTTAGGGAGCCGTAACCGGCAATGCTTAGGGCTTACTTCTGGCTCTGTGCCCAAGGATCACACCTGGCAGGCTTCGGGGATGCCAGGGATGGAACCCAGGTCAGCTGCGTGCAAGGCAAATACCTTATCTGCTGTGCCATTGCTCGGACCCTCTTTTCCTTATTTTAAAAATATGGTATAAAATGTAAAATAAAGATTATGGAGCGCACTGCATAAAGTGAGCAGTTCTGTGAGTTTATTTTACCGACTTCCCTGCGTTTGGGAGCGCCACCCAGCGCGACATGGAGGAGTCTCTTTCCTCCAGCAGGCTCGGGTCTGCCCAACCCCTACAGGTCCCCTGCTGAGTTTTGTCACTGTGAATGTGGCTTGTTCTCAAAATGCACAAAATGCCCCACCCTCGCGGCACCCCTGTGACAGATGAGTATGGAGCAGAGACAGGAGTAGGACCCGATGACATCTGGGGTGGGGAGGTGTGTGTGTGTGTGTGTGTGTGTGTGTGTGTGTGTGTGTGTGTGTGTGCTGGACAGCACTGTGGACACAGCTCTGAGGGAAGACACAGGGCAGGAGGCCCGGCCACCCTCTCCAGCACGGCTGTGTTCTTGGTTAAATCAGAGTCAGCAGCCCCAGGTTTGCTGCTGAGAAAAGGGCCAGATGTCCCTCCGCATTGCTCATTCAGTGTCCCACGGGCGTCCTGGGGTTTTGGCAACCCAGGGAGAGGTGTGACGGGTCAGTGCCCGCCAGACTCTGTCTGCTGGAGCTGAAGAACCTCCTCCCTGCGCCAATTCATGGTCCCTGAAACCTCAGAAACCCAAAACCCATGCTAGGAGCACTCAAGGGCAGGGCACCTGCCTTGACCCGGGCAGGCCGTGAGTATCATGCCCCCTGCCGGGGGGTCCTCAGTGACACCTAGAGAGTCGCCCTCCAGCACAGCTGCAATCCTAGCAGGGCTGAGCCCCACGAGTGAAGTATGTGGGCCCTGGTGAGCCTTGTGCCCAAGTGCCTGCCAGACCTGGTCATTACCAACGGCGGCAAAAAAGGGACAGGGACAGAGTGACAGGGTGGTGGAAGTAAGCAGTGAAGCATCGTCCTGGGATTGGGGGAGGGGGGTGCGAATCCGTGACTTGACTAGAGGGAACCCACGTTGGACTCAGACACAGACATGCAGAGAGACGGCCCGAGGGGTGGGATTCGGCCACGTTCTGTCCCGAGGCAGTACACTTTCCTTGATTTGCTCAAATGGGCTTTTTCAATGCGCCTAAGGGAATCTAAGGGTCAGCACGGAGTCTCTGTGGGTCTCTAGAGAAGTGATGGTAGGAACCAGAGCCATAGTACAGTGGGTAGGGCGTTTGCCTTGCGCATGGGGTTTGATCCCTGGCATCCTTTAGTGTATCCCAAGCACTGCCAGGAGTAACACCTTAGCATTGCTGGGTATGATACCCCCCAAAAAAGGGAAAAATAATTGTGGTGACCAGGAATGCAGGTGACTCCACTAAGGGGCAGTGAAGTTCTCCCCCAAGGAGGCCGTGCTTTGCTCTTCCCCAATAGAGAAGCAATCACTGCTTCCTGCCTCCCCACACCCGAAGACAACGTAGCCCGAAGGTGTGGGTTACTGTGTAGGAATGACGGGGACACGACTCGCTCTGAGAAACCCACCTTTGCCCCCAAAGCCTCCATCTTTCTTTTCTTTTTCTTTTTTAAATTTTATTACACCACTTTTAGACAAACAATTGCAAGATGCTCATGCTCGAGTTTTGGTTCCAGTGTTCCAACACCCATCCTTCCACCAGAACCCATCTCCCATCACCAATGTCCCCACCTCCCTCCCCCATCCCGCACCCCAACTACTTGGCGGGTTCTGTATATCTTTTCTTTCCTCTCTATCTCTCCCTCCTGCCTACCTTTCCTACACATCGTAGAATGCAGTACATTAAAGACATAACTGTTCCAAAGCCTCCATCTTATATGAAACCTCTTTCTCTCTTCTCTGGCTGGCCCAGGTGCCTTCGCCCAGGTAAACCATTCCAGCCTTGCCCTGTGTTTCCTCAATGTTCACTGCCATGGAAAGTCCTTCCTGGGGTCGGAGCAATGGTCTAGCAGGTAGGGTGTTTACCTTGCACTTGGCTGACCTGAGTTAGATCCCTGGCATCCCATATGGTCCCCTGAGCACCACCAGGAGTAATTTCTGAGTGCAGAGTCAGGAGTAACCCCTAAGCAATGCTGAGTATGACCCAAAATAGAAAAAAAAAAAAAAAAAAAAGAAAAGAAAGTTCTTCCTACACATGATGACATTGGTTTCTCCTCTGCAAAGCATCTGATGCTATTTTGATGACTCATCCAGACTGAGATAAACCCAGAGGGGAGGGTATCCCCCCCACTCCCTCGGGGTCCCAACAGAAGCAATCCCCAGATGCTTGGCAAGAGGTTCTCCCCCGAGCCCCAGAGGGTTCTTGGCTCTCAGACACCTTGATGTCAGATCTACTCCCTGGAACCACGACAACACTTTTCAGTTAAAAACAAACGGGGGAGGAAACAGAGAAAGCACAGAGCACGTTTGCCTTGCACATGGCTGACCAGGGTTTGAACCCTGGTACCCCAGACTGTCCCCTGGGTCTACTAGGAGTGACCCCTGAGTGCAGAGACAGGAGGAAACCCTGAGCACTGCCATGTTGGCCGGCCAAACCAACAATTATAGTTTCGGTGACAGTCACAATATTGCGCAGGTTTGTGGTTTTGATGTACAGTTTTGCCCCCCCACCCCCAGCTACCCCAGTGCCTGTGACCCCCTGTCCCCTGCCACCTCCAGTCCAGCCTTTGCCCCTGCTCCTGCCCCCATTTGTTGATTGACAGCTACCTGCCATGTGCGCTAGAGGCCACCCTCCCCAGGTTGGGGGTATTTCTGTGATTTCAAGCCACCCCCATTTGCCAGCCTTTGTTCTAGCCTTTTGTTCTAGCAGCCTCTGAACATGAACCTCCTGGCCAAGCCTGAGGTCTGGCACTGTCCTCACTGACCTCGAGTCTGCAGGGGTCCAGCTCTAGCATGAAGACCCTGGACACACCAACCACCAAGGCTTCTCACCCCCTCCTCCCCCTCCTCCACTTCTCTCTGCTTGGAAGTTCACAGATGCCCCCACGTTGTCTGAAAGCTAAGATCCCCACTCCCCCCCTTCACACAGGGACACAGGGTGGCAGGCCAGCTGGAGGGGGGGGCTGACCCACCCTCCTCCTGGGCCTTGCCAAGTGCCTGGCAGACCCCTATAGCCCACCAGGTAACATGTGGGCCATGTTAGAGAAGAATGTGCCAGCTAAGTCACAGTCGACGGGGTGGTGCGGGTGCGGGGGGACCCTAAAGCCTGTAGTCATCTCCAATTCATTTCACGGTGCTCCTGAAATCTCCTGCAACTGTACACCTGCAGGGAAGCATTTCTGGAGGATTCCAGGGTGGGTGGGGGAGGTTTGGGGCGATTGGGCAAAAGGGTTTTGCATACTTTCCCTTCTGTGACTCTCAAGCATCATTGCTCAGGGCCAACCGCAGCACCACAAACGCTCCCTCCGCTCTGGCCCTTTCTAGAGGGGACCCCAGGCTCGCAGACGGGGGGTCGCGGGGTCGGGCCGTGCTGAGGGGTGGCGTGGGGGTTTGCCGGGAGCCCTAGCCAGGGCTGGGCCAGGTCTGCAGCTGACGGTGCGGGTGGGGTGGGGAGCAGATGGACCGGGCGCCGGACGGCTCGGCTCGGGGGTCCCCTGGTCCCTCCAGGTGGCTCGGGCGGACTCCGGGCCAGCTGCGGGGGGCCAGGGCGGGGCGGGCAACCCGGATGGGGAGGGGACCCCGTTTTCCATGACAAAGCCGAGGCGGTGCGTACAAAGGCGCCGCAATCAGCGTTTTATTGGTTCGAGTTAATTATCTGAGGCGGGGGAGGGGGGGCGGCCGGGCTGTACCCTCGTGGGACTGGGGGGGGGCTGCGGGGCTGTGGAGAAGGGGCTGAGACCCGCGGGGGTGGGGGGCTCGCTAGGATGCTCGCTGGCCCCGCTGCTGGGGCAAAGCACCATCGCCCCCTGCTGGCGTCTCATTCATTCGTTCACTCATTCGTTCTCACCCTGGGGGTGGCAGGTCTAACATACCCTGCCCGGGCCGGGCCCCTCTAGTTCCCACCCTCACCGGCCAAAGGTCCCTAAGCCCAGCAGGCTGACTGCACAGAGCAGCCTGGCAGATGCTGTTGGCACACGGGCAGCAGCGGGGATGCGGCCCCCAGGGCACCGTCTGGAGAGCAGGGTTGCACAGGGCCAACTGGGGAGGCGCAGAGAAAAGACCCGCGACACAAGCGGAAAGGGGCGAGGGCCGGGTCTCGGTGGAGGTGGGGGCGTCGCAGGCGCGGAAGGGTCGCAAAAGACGCAGAGATGGGGCCGGAGCCATAGCGCAGACGGGAGGGCGTTTGCCTTGCACGCAGCGGACCTGGATTAGATCCTCGGCATCCCATATGGTCCCCTGAGCCCGTCCAGGCGTGGTTCCTGAGTGCCGAGCCAGGAGGAACCGCTGAGCATTGCTGGGTGTGGCCCCAAACAAACAAGCTAACAAACTGGAACTTCTGTGCGGGGGTGTGTGGAGGTGAGCAGAGGTACTCGGTCCTGAGAGCAAGGGCTGTGGGTGGCCGCGACACCTGTCATTCCCAGCTGACCATTCTCTCCTAAGGTTTGGCGAGGTTTGGGAGGCCCCAACTCTGCCTGTAGGGGCTCAGGCACTGTCATTGTCCCTTACAACCTCACCCTGCTGGGAGCCTGTTTCCCAAATGACCATCTGAAAAAGCTAAGCTAGGGCGGAAGAGAAAGTACAAGAGGCAAGCTTTTACGCTCTGCCGCTCTGCGCTTGGTCAACCGATTCAGGACACCACATGTTTCCCTGAGCCCGCCAGGAGAGATCCCTGAGCACAGAGCCTGGAGTAAGCCCTGAGCACTGTCAGGTGGAGTCAATCTTCCCGACACCCTGCCCCCCCAAAGCACAGTTATATGACATTACTTTTCAAAATTGCTACTATCCAGTGGCTTCAAGTGATAGGAAACCCAGGATACTGGGGTTTAAGCAAAGTAGAGGCATCTATCTCTTACGAAAATGAAATTTGGAGCCTGGCAGTCAAGGCTGGCACAGTGCTCTATAGTGTGAGCACCCTGACTCCTTCTGTTGTATCTACCACCCTCCGAACATGGCTTCCACTTCATGGTCCAAGATAGTTGCGCTAGCACCAGCTCTCACATCTGCATTCCAGGTGGAATGGGTTCCAATCATGAAAAATAAAAAGGGTCTAGAAGGGAGGAAAGTTCTTTTAAAGATTCATTCTGGGGGCCGGAGCGATAGCACAGTGGGTAGGGCGTTTGCCTTGCACGTGACCAAACCGGGTTAGAGCCCTGGCATCCCATATGGTCCCCTGAGTACTGCCAGGAGTAATTCCTGAGTAAAGAGCCAGGAGTAACCTCTGAGCATTGCTGAGTGTGACACACAAAGAGAAAAAAAAGATTGATTCTGGAAGTCATACGATTCTTTTACTTGTATTGCATTGTCTGGAATAGAGGCTCACTGGCTGCATTTTTTAGAGAAAAAGAAAGACACAGTGACCCTTTGCACCGAAGCTGTCCACTCCTCCCTAATTCCAGCAGTCCCTGTGGGGCAGTATCCTCCCACTTGATTCTATGATCATATTTTCCTTTGGAATTTTGTTTAAATTTAAAATATTATTGAATCACTGTGAGCTATGAGATACGGAGTGACAAAGTTCTCATGATTGTCAGTCATACGTTTAAGCTTCCGTCCCTTCACCAGTGTCCACGTTCCTCCACCAATGTCCCCAGCTTCCCTCCCACTCCCCTTGATCACATGATCTTGATGACATGACGTCCAAGCTATAAAAGAGATAAAGAAATATGGTTTGTGTTCCTGGGGTCCAGATGGAAACTGTAGATTCAGTTTGGGAGGAGGAAGTAATACCTGCAGCAGGACAGCCACAGCCCTCTGTCACTCTGAGAATGTCCTACATCTGCGCTCGGGCACGCGGCAATCTGCAGCTCGCCAACTGTTGGTGAAGCAAGAGTAGAAAGCCCTTAGTTGGGGACTATCTAAGCAAATTATGGGGCAGTCATACCATGAGCCAGTCCCACGCATGCTCCATGATTTAGATCATTTGCTTGGGAAGAGCAGCTGGCAGTTTCTTTTCATTTTTTTGGTGGGTCATACTTGGTGATGCTCAGGGGTTACTCCTGGCTCTGTACTCTGGTGGTGCTTGGGGGACATTTGGGATACCGGGATTGAAGCCAGGTCGGCTGTGCGCAGGGCAAACGCCCTCCCGCTGTGCTATCGCCTCCAACCCTGGCAGTTTTTTATACAATCATACCCTACCTGCCCTGTGGCCCAGCATTTCCACTCTAGATTTTAGTTCTAAAGAAAAAAAAGATATGCTCGCCCCATAGATAACAAAGGAAGCATCTCAAAGTCCACCCAATAGGGAATGGACCAAACTTGTAGAATATTCTAGAATTTGTAGAATATTGTTGAATGTCGCAGAATTATTAAATACTGTGCTACAGTGTAAATGAATGAAGGAATAATATGGACAACAACACGAGAGAATTGAAGGTTATGGTGAGCAAAGCCAAGCTGAGTAGAGGAAAATCTGGCCATAACAAGGCTCTTTACTATCAGGTTCCAGAAAGGTGAAATGGATCCATTTTTGACGCTAGAAACCAGAGCAGGGGCTTCCTCTGGGATTTGGGCATGGATTGGAGAGGGCAGAATCATTTGGGATGCTGGAAATGTTTGCTCCATATTGGATGCTTACAGAGATGAATTTCATTGCAAATAGCATCTCCGTTTTTCTTCTTTTCTCTTAAAATCGTTTACTCATTTTTATTATTGTTCTTGGCTTTTTTTTTTTGCCTTTTTGGGTCACACCCAGCATTACTCAGGGGTTACTCCTGGCTCTGCACTCCTCTGGCGGTGCTCAGAGGACCATATTGGATGCTGGGGATCGAACTTGGCCACATGCAAGGCAAATGCTCTACCCATTATCTGATTACTCTACAGGATTGTGCTGAATTCTTTTCGGAAGCCAGCTTGCTCGCATGGTTGTCCTTCTAATGTTCTGCCAGTCCTGTTCAGGATGACTCAAGTGAACAGCTTGTAGATGATGGACAACAGGCAGATCGGCAATAGTTACCAATGTCGTGTATGTCTCCCTTCTTGAACAGTAGAATTGTCCTGCTGGTTTTCCATTGGGAGGGAAACTTGCATTCAGACAGGTAGCGTGTGCTGACCCAGTCATTTGTATTCTTCGACAATGTCATCAATGATGGCATCTTCCATGTTGCCGCAATGGTGCCAAAGAGCCCCCAGTTGGTGCTTATTTTGGGAGTTCTCTTCTTAAACCTTGCAGCCCTTTCTCCCCATTCCTTGAAGTAGAATTTTGCATGAAAGAGATGGTGGTCTGATATCCTGTTTGGAATTTTGGGACGACAGTGACATCAGTCAGGCAAAACCGTTGATTGAATATGATGTGGTCAATTTCATTGTGGAACTGTCCACCAGGAGATTCCCATGTCCAACGTTTAGATTCAGCCTTCTGGAACTGTGAGTTCCCGTGAATGGTCTTGGTGGACATGATGAACTCAGTCTCTCATCCTGTTCGTCTCCATTCTAGGCCATGGGTCCCGATGTGGAGTTCTTCAGCCGATCTTCTCAGTCCTATCTTGGCATTAAAATCACCAACTACGATCTTGTAGAAGGTGTGATCTTTTTATAGAACTCCTCCAGTTCCATGTAGAATTTCTCAATTCTTCTTCCTTGTATGTGGATGTTGGTGTGTAGACAATGAAGATAGAAACTGCCGGCAGTGAGCCACATCTATTCAAGTGTAATCATCTGATTCGGTTTGTTAGGCACTCAAATGAATCAATGCTCATGGCCAGGTTTGTGTTGACATCTCTTTCATGCAGAACTCCCGACACCACCGAGCCTCTTTCTTCGCGTGTTCCGAGGAACAGTCTTTCTCTGGTGTCAAAAATGGCTTGATGTGATTGATGCCTTCTCGTCTCAGTCAGGCCAATGATGTCGTACTTGATCTTTTGCGCTTGCACCATCAGATCCTCGATATATGCTTCCGATGCCAGCGCACGGCATTGAAAGTACAGACAGTCATTTTAGTCCTTCGTTTTGGCAGCCTAGTTTGGCCCTGAGATTTTATCAGCCTCTCCTTGCTCATCCTTCTTAGTGCTTCTGTATTTAGGGCTCTTCCAGGGTCAGAGGGATAAGACCCATTATTTTTACTGGCTTTGGCATATCGAATACGCGATAGACAGCTTGCCAGGCTCTGCCGTACACCCTGCTTTATTTGTTGTAATTTAAAAAACATGGAATCTTTGTGAGATACAAAGTTGTTCATGATTGGGTTTCAGTCATACATCCCTTCCCAGAGTACATTTCCCACCACCAATACCCAGTTTCCCTCCCACCAAGCACCCCCAGTCTGCCCCTATGGCAGGTACTTTGTCTCTCTGTCTCTGTCTCTCTCTGCATTATGGTATGAAATACTGTTACTGAAAGGTCATATGTTTGTCACTTCTTTCAGCACTCAGTTCTTGTCCAGAGTAATCATTTCCAGCTATCATTGTCATGGTGGTCCCTTCTCTGTCCTAACAGCCCTCTAATCCCCAGCCCTCTCATTTGTGGCAAGCTTCCAATAGTGGGCCTGTCCTCCTGATTCTCATTTCTATTTGTCCTTCGGTATAAATTTCATGCTATGCTTTTTGTATCCCACAAGTGAGTACTCTGTCCTTCCTCTGGCTCATTTCACTCAGTGTGGTAGTCTCCATGTCCATCCATTTATAAGCAATTCTCATGACTTCATTTTTTCCTGACGGCTGCATAGTATTCCATTGTGTAGATGTACCATAGTTTCTTTATCCAAGGTCTGTTCTTGGGCACTTGGGTTGTTTCCAGATTCTGACTGCTGTGAACTGTGTAGCACTGAACACAGGAGTGCAGATGGCTTTTCTGCCGTGTGATTCTGGGCCAACATGCCCCTGCTTTAAAGCCAGCAGGAGCTCCCATGGCCTTCAGAGTGACCATGAGACCCCGAGTCCCCTCTCAAAAAGCTTCCTCCAGCACCTTGCTGCGTGCTATTTGGCCATGCAGTGCCCAGTCCCTCAGGTCACCCCAGTGCTGGGCATCCTGCGTTTGGCTGCCAGGCGGGGGCTCGGTGCTTTGGTGAAACTCAGTGTCCAGAGTGTGTTGGGGTCTCTGGGTCTCTACTGCCCATTGTCCTTCTCCGCTTCCTCTCACCCAGACCACACATGGTGACCAGTGCTGGCTGTGGACTGGGCTCCAGGTCCCTGGAGATGGGAGATAGCCATCTTTAGGAGTGACCTTGCCTCCTGGCCGGCTTCCCTCCTGACAGCAGCATCTCTTGCTCAGGTTCCACTAGAGTCGCCTCTCCTGAGGCCCTACCCTGGCTCAGAGCAGAGGCCTTGATAAAAATGTCTTGTCTTTCCACCTTATGACGGCTATGTAGAGATGTCCATGGCGAGCCCAGCAGGATCCCAGCTCTCTTACTCCTTGTAGCCCAAAGCATGTCTCTATATGGAACAGTGTGAACACCCAAGTGGCCCCTTCAGGCAGGAGCTGCTGGCAACTGTGAGGCGACCTCTGGGATCAGGTCTCTGCTGATGCCATGTGCCAAGCCTCGGGTACACTTGAGGGCAGAGCCCCATGGCTGGGGACATGCCGAGGCTGGAAGGGCAGGGGGTAGGAGATCGTGGCATCTACCCATTCCTGGAGACCGTGGCCCCCGGCATGGAGCTAGCAAACCACTAGTTGAAGAGGATGTAGGCACTGGTGAGGGAGGAATGGAGGGAAGTGTCTGCAGGCTAAGGACACTGGGATCAGCAGAACCCCTTAAGGTTCAGTTGAAACTAGGATGCGCCTCCCGAGTATAGTGGTGCAAGAACTTCAGAAGTGTGAAGGGGAACTCTCTGAGACCTGTTTGTGGACTTAGATTGTGGCTTCAGCTCTCTGACTGCACGCGCTTGACACTGGTCAACACCCAAGTCGCATCTAGGCAGTGACAGTGCTTTGGGGAAAATAAAATGAACCATAGAAACAGCATATGATAGAGAACGACTGAGAACAGTGTCACATCAGCTTAGGTCATCAAGGAGGGCTTCTTGGAGGAAGTGACATTTCAGTGGCAACCTGCAGGAGGAACCACCCCCCCACTCTAGGGCAAAGGGGGCTGGATAGGTGGGTACAAAAACTGCCTGACGCAACCCTGAGAGGGAGGCTAACTTGCCGAGGATGCTAGGAAGGGAGTCCCCAGGAGTGAAGCAGGAAAGGGCTGTCTTCTCTTTCCCTCTCCGCGTCTCGGAACTGGCTGTGAGGTTGTTGCTGGTGCTCAGCCTGGGCCGGCTGGCAGCCTCTGACGAGGAGTCAGCTTCACAGCTGACACTTGTGCTATAATTGTGATTAACTACCGGGTCCTCATCCCTGCTCGGCCTGAGGCCACGGGTGTGACAGGTGCAGAGTGAAGCAATGAGGCCAGGAAGGGGTTAATGGGCTGCCCCTCCATCTGAGCCCTTCAGACAATGAGGGACAGTGGGGAGGCCTCTGGGGTTGTGTGTGTGGCATCAGCTGGGGTGAGTGAATGGAGGGGCCAGAGGTCCTGTCTCAGGGGACCATGCAGGAGTGCTCCGTGGGGAGAGGGTCAGAACCGTCCCCTGCTATTATTTTCATACCTCCCTGCACCTCCTCTTCCTGCACCCCAGTCCGTCCTCTTGACTCCAGCGTGGGCAGTGTCATGCTCAAGGACTGCAAAATGGTGAACTGTCACTGCCGTGGAGAGCACGGCGTCTATTTGCTTCCAAACTTCTTCACTCCCTCCTCCACCTCCTGCCTTCCCTTGCATCAATTCCATCGGGAACAGGTGCCTGCTTGCAACCCCTCATCATAAACTTCTGCTTTGAACCGGAGCACAAATGCCCACGCGACAACTATTACAGCAGATTGAGAGAATTTTCCCATCATCACCCACTCAAAGTTCCCTCATGCCCCTCACTGTGTTTTTGTTTGGTTTTGGGGGGCACATCCCATGATGCTAAGGGTTACTCCCGGCCTTGCACTCAGGAATTGCTCCTGGCAGTGTTCAGGGGACCATATGGGATACTAGGGATCGAACCTGGGTTAGCTGCATGCAAGGCAAACGCCCTACCGCTGTGCTATCGCTCCAGTCCCCCTCGCGCCTCCTTCGCAGTTCAGACCCTTGCCCTTGCCCTGAATCTCTAGTAGAGTAGGTTGACTGGGCACATCCCTGAGGAAACAGGCCGTACTGGGACCACATGACAGCTAGGGGAAAGGAACGTCTCGCTGACGGCCTTAGTTTTGTTTTGTTTTTTGCTTTTTTGGGTCACACCCAGCAATGCTCAGGGGTTTCTCCTGGCTCTGCACTCAGGAATTACTCCTGGCGGTGCTCAGGGGACTATATGGGATGCCGGGAATCGAACCCTGGCCGGGATGGGCCGCCGCGTGCAAGGCAAATGCCCTACCCGCTGGGCTATCGCTCCGACGCTGTGACGCTGACGGCCCTTAGGGAGGGAGTGTGGCCTGCCCACGTTTCCATTCAGACTTCCAACATTGCACGTGGAAGGGAAGAGATTTCTTTCTCTTTCTTTTATTTTCTTTTACTTTTTTTTTCCTTTTTTGGGTCACACCTGTTAATGCTCAGGGGTTACTTCTGGCTCTTTGCTCAGGAATTACTCCAGATGGTACTTGGGGGACCATATAGGATGCTGAGGATCTAACCTGGGTCAGCCATGTGCAAGGCAAACCCGGGCTGGCATGGGCCGGCTGCGTGCAAAGCAAATGCCCTACCCACTGGACTATCACTCTGGCCCCCATCATTTTTAACTTTGAGGATTGCAAATCACACACAGGCTCTTTTGTGATTCAGAATTATGCTCTAAACATACATAGGCTAGTCTTTGGATAGACCCAAGCAGTTCTTCACAATGGCAGTTCCCAGTGGTGAAATTCATAGATCAGTGTCAGAGCATTTTTGTAATAAATAGACAAACGAGGGCTGGAGCAATAGGGTAGGGTATTTGCCTTGCATATGGCTGACTGGGTTCAATCCCTGGTACTCTGTATGGTCCCCTGAGCACTGCCAGGAGTGATCCTTGAGTGCAGAGCCAGGAGTAATCCCTGAACATTGCTGGGTGTGCCTCATCCCCCTCAAAAGAGGGACAAACTGTATTCTAACAGGACTTTTTTACTTTGTACCTGCACCACCAATGGAATTATCAGGCATACCATCTATATTGACATATTATGTATTTAGATTTACTTGGGGCCAGAGTGATAGTACAACAGGTAAGGCATTTGCCCTGCACATAGCTGATCCAGATTTGATCCCCAGCATCACATATGGTCCCCTGAGCCAGAGATTTCAACTTTTCAACTGTACAAGGACCAGAGAGATAGCACAAGGGTTGAGGTGCTTGCTTGCACTCAGCTAAACCAGGTGCTACATCTGGTCCCCTGAGCATTGCTAGGGGTTACTCCTGAGCACAGAGCCAGGTGTAAGCCCCAAGCACTGCCAGGTATGTCTCCCCACTGAATAGTGACAATAAATCTGGAGTTTGATGCCTTCTCCTATTTTGCTTATTTCGGTTTGGGGGCCACGCCTACTGGTGGTCATGGCGGGGCTACTTCTGGCTCAGTGCTTGTGTCTGAGCATGGGGGACCATGTGGTACAGAGGACCTAAACCTGGGTGCTTTCATGCAAAATATGTGATCCAGCCTTTGAGCATGTCCTGGCCCCTGGGAATTCTTTTTGGGCCTTTAGAGCATGCAGCGAGGAGCTAACAGGTCAGGTCACAGACCGGACTAGTCCCAGGGCTGTCTGATATGTCCTTGCTCACTGTCAGACATTGTATTCATTTCTCCCAAGGGGTGGGGTGGGTTCCATGGGGGCAGAAACCTTTGGGGCTTCTTCTCCAGCGGTTCCTCCACATATTGCAGAGACCAGGGGATTAAAGCTAAGTGGGGGGGGGAAGGACAGCAGGATCAAGCCACCTCTCTGCCTGTAGGCTGGTCAAGCACAAAGAGACAAGGAAAAGCCAAACCTCCAATGAAAAATGGTCAAAGCACTTCCGTAGACGATGGGTGAATGCTGGGAAGCACATGAAGGATTAGCCCCACTAATCGCTAGGGAAATATACCTCACAAATTATAATCAATGAGGTACCACTACACACATTAGCATGGTTATAAAAACCAAACAGGAAAGAACCAGTGTAGGTGAGGATTCAGAAAAATGGGAATATTGGAGCTAAAGAAATGGGGGGTGTTTACCAGGATCCTTCTACCAAGGCTCTGCTCTTTCCCCATAAAGACCCGGATGAAGAATGTTCTGTGGGAGCCACCAGCATGCCAATTCCCCACTGCTGGCTCTGGCGGTGAGTGTGGAGATGTGATAAGTAGCTTCTGAGGCCAAGCCACGAAAGGTGCCAGAGCCTTGGTCTTTGTTACTCTCTGTGTGGGTGAGAGGCAAGGTGCCTCAGGGTGCTTGAGGCCTTCGGTGCAGGGGGCGGGGAGAGCTGAGAGCTTTATTTTTTTTTTTTTTTTTATTTTTTTTGGGTCACACCCGGCGACACTCAGGGGTTACTCCTGGCTCTGCACTCAGGAATTACTCCTGGCGGTGCTCAGGGGACCATATGGGATGCTGGGGATCGAACCCAGGCCGGCACAGGCAGGCCGCGTGCAAGGCAAACACCCTACCCGCTGGGCTATCGCTCCGCCCCGAGAGCTGAGAGCTTTAGAATGGGTCCAGATTCCCAGCTCTGCAGGAAAAATTCCCAGCTGGAGCTTCCCAGTGAAACCACTTCTGAATTCCTGGTCCACTCAAAGTGGTTTGGATACAAATGCTGTGTGTGTGATTTAATTTGATTCTTTCTTGTTTGTTTTAGGCTGCACCAGTGCTCAGGGGCTTTTCCTGGCTCTGTGCTCAGGAGTAATCCTGGTGGTGCTCAGGGAACACAGGTACACAGGTGCCGAGGGTTCTACCAGGTCCGTGACCGCTTAAGGGTCTCCCTCCTGAAGCTCTCTCTACCCCGCCCCACCCCCCACTGTGTGTTCTTTGTTTTTTTGTTTTTTTTGTTTTTTTTTGCTTTTTGGGTCACACCCGGCGATGCTCAGGGGTTTATCCTGGCTCTGCACTCAGGAATGACTCCTGGCGGTGCTCAGAGGGACCATATGGGATGCCGGGATCGAACCCGGGCCAGCACAGGCTGGCCGTGTGCAAGGCAAACGCCCTACCCGCTGGGCTATCGCCCCGGCCCGTGTTCTTTGTTTTTTAAGGGCCACAACTTCCTGTGACAATGTGGTGACATTGGTGGTGGGAATGGGGCACTGGTGGAGGGACGTGTGCTGGAACGCTGTATTACCGAGAACCAATTATGAACACCTTTGTAATTGTATATTTCACTGTGGTAAAATAAAATATTAAAAAATATATCACAAAAAATGCAGATGCTGGATGAGGGCAGAGCACCTGCTGCTCACGAGGCCTGGCCCCACCCCAGCACCCTCACACCCCCTCCCCGCCCAAGAGCCCCATGAGAATGGGTGCCTTCTCGCCAAGGACATGCGGCCTATTTGGTCAGAGGCAGGCGATTTCTCTTGCTCCCGGGCCCCATCTTCCAGCACAGGTAGGAATCAGAATACTTGCTCCCACCTCCTGGTCCACAGCCACCACCTTCCCAGCCACAGAGGCCACTGCCGTGACCGCCACAGGTCCCTGCTTGGCCCAGCTCCTCTCCAGCCTGTCCTGCCCCAACAGCCAGAGCTTCTGCCCCTTGTTCCATAGGCCTGGGGCGCCTACATCCCAGGGGAATCCAGGAGACTTCTCAGCAGAGGCGTGCAGGGATATGGGGGGTGTTTACCAGGATGCTTCTACCAAGGCTCTCCTCTTCCCCCATAAAGACCCAGAGAGTCGGGGCACCTGTGACTCTCTTTTCCTCAGAGTACCCAAGCCCCTTGTTCTTGGCACAGTTTGGCGCTTCCCTGGTTGGGCCAGAGAGGGAAGGCGTGTGTCTGTGCTTTCCTGTCCCCAGCCGGCTAGAGGACAGACTCCGGAGCACAAGGACACGCTCTGGGCTGTGTGGTCTCAGGCAAGACGCCAACCCTCTCTGTGACCCCTCTGTGACAAATCCCTGCCTCACAGGGCTAATGAGCTGGGCATAAAGGCGGAGGAGGATAGCATGGCCACACACGGGAGTTCCTGGAGAGGCCTGGCTGTGGGTATAGATTCCAGCCCAGGCCGGCTATGAACTTCCTTTGTGTGACCTAGTGCAGGTCATTTGACCTCTCTGGGCCCCTAGAAGCATTGTCTGTGGGTCCATCAGGGAAATGGAGCCTGGGAGGGCCTCAGTGGGGAAGGTTGTTTCTTGGTCATCCATATTTTTTGGTTTGGAAGCCACTGAGCGTGTCTATGTACGAGCATGGAAGACACTTGTGTGGCCTGGACGTCCTGGGCTGTTGTCTCATGTAAGAATGACCAGGTCTGCACGGGAGGACTCGGCTCATTGACCTTGCAGGGGGTACCCCTTGCTGGCTTCCGTTGCTTTCCGGCTTCTTGGGCTGTAACGCCACCTGCTGGTTCAAGGCCACATTGCTTTCAGAGCGGCACCTGAGTAGGAAGCACAGGGGGACGTGGGCCCCTGCCTGCTGTGTGCAGAGTATTTTACAAATACACACGTCACAGCATAATGGGGTGCATATAATATAATTGAGAATGAGACTTACTATATAATGCAATTCCATGCAATTACAACAGCCATAACAGCCATAACATGGTATGTATGAGGTCACAAGTCAGCTGTTAAGATGGGACCTAAATCCACATAACTTTCTCGCCCTGAGGTTGCTTGCCTGGGATTTAGAGATGACTACAAGAGTATGCTACCCGCGCGGCAGAGCCTGGCAAGCTACCCGTGTCGTATCTGACATGCCAAATACCAGTAACAATTATAGACCTCATTCCCATGACCTGATGGAATGGTTTGAGGCTCTTTATGTTCCTGGAGCAAGCAGGTGCCCTTGGACTCTACTTGCATGAGACAGGACATATGGAGATGTTACTGGTGCCCGCTCGAGCAAATCAATGATCAACGGGAAGACAGTGATACAGTGATACAGTGATTTCTCGCCCACTCCAAGCACCTTCTAGGGTGAGTTCCAGTACTGGGGCAGACCTCCCCCTCCAGTTTTCTCAAAGAGAAGCCAGGAGCTGAGATTCGGGGTCCTCAGGAGAACGTCAGGGATATTGTTCATGGTCTAGATTATAAAAGATTGGGGGCAGGGTGTTCCCAGGCTGAACTCTGCCCTGGATTCTCCAACTATCAGCTGGACAAGCGCTGGAAGATCCACACCACTTTATTTTAGCACTTGTGTTTGAAAAAGAGCGGTGGTAGGGCCGGAGAGATATCACAGTGGCTACAGTGCTTGCCCAGCACACGGCTGACCAGGGTTTGATCCCTGACACCCTGTGGAGCTCCCTGAGCACTGCCAGGAGAAATCCCTGAGCTCAGAGCCAGGAGTCAGGCCTGTGCAGAGTCGTGTTTTGCTTGTGGCCTCCAAAGAGTCCCCCACACCGTGCTCCCCCTCTGCCCGCGGGGTCCCCACACCGCGCTCCCCTCTGCCCGCGGGTCCCCACACCGCGCTGCTCCCCTCCGCTTCCCTCTCTGGGTGCCTGCAGCGGCTCCTCTGCATTGAATCATGCACCGTCATACAAACTGCAGTTGCTCACGGTTACGGAGCATTTTTCACACCTCACACATAGTTCTGAGCACTCTATTCCTGCTGACATTAGTGAGCCGATGCTGTTATTATCTGAGGAAACCAGGTCAATGAGAGGGTAGCAACCAGCCAAGGTCATACTGCCAGTAAGTGGTAGAGCCCAGACCTGAAATTAGGGAGTTTGGGACCAGAACCACACACCTGCTGGTGCCCAGAACCACACTCCCCTGCTGGTGCCCAGAACCACACACCCCTGCTGGTGCCCAGAACCACACTCCCCTGCTGGTGCTCAGAACCACACTCCCCTGCTGGTGCCCAGAACCACACGCCCCTGCTGGTGCCCAGAACCACACACCCCTGCTGGTGCCCAGAACCACACACCCCTGCTGGTGCTCAGAACCACACACCCCTGCTGGTGTCCAGAACCACACTCCCCTACTGGTGCCCAGAAACACACTCCCCTGCTGGTGCCCAGAAACACACTCCCTGCTGGTGCCCAGAACCACACACCCCTGCTGGTGCCCAGAACCACACACCCCTGCTGGTGCTCAGAACCACACACCCCTGCTGGTGTCCAGAACCACACTCCCCTGCTGGTGCCCAGAACCACACTCCCTGCTGGTGCCCAGAACCACACACCCCTGCTGGTGCCCAGAACCACACGCCCCTGTTGGTGCCCAGAACCACACACACCTGCTGGTGCCCAGAACCACACTCCCCTTCTGGTGCCCAGAAACACACTCCTCTGCTGGTGTCCAGAACCACACTCCCTTGCTGGTGCCCAGAACCACACGCCCCTGTTGGTGCCCAGAACCACACACACCTGCTGGTGCCCAGAACCACACTCCCCTTCTGGTGCCCAGAACCACACTCCCCTGCTGGTGCCCAGAACCACACTCCCCTGCTGGTGCCCAGAAACACACTCCCCTGCTGGTGCCCAGAACCACACTCCCCTGCTGGTGCCCAGAACCACACTCCCTTGCTGGTGCCCAGAAACACACTCCCTGCTGGTGCCCAGAACCACACTCCCTTGCTGGTGCCCAGAAACACACTCCCCTACTGGTGCTCAGAACCACACTCCCTGCTGGTGCTCAGCACCACACACCCTGCTGGTGCCCAGAAACACACTCCCCTGCTGGTGCCCAGAACCACACTCCCCTGCTGGTGCCCAGAACCACACTCCCCTGCTGGTGCCCAGAACCACACTCCCCTGCTGGTGCCCAGGAATCACTCCTGGCAGGGATCAGGAGCACCAAATGTGGTGCTGGGGAGCACCACGCGTGCTCTGCACAGGCGCTGGGGATTGAACTGGGTCTACTGTGTGCTCTGATGCTATCTAGAGTCCAACCCCGCTCCACTTCTCCAGATGGACGAATGCTGCTAGCGCTGGAGCCCGGAGCAGAGATGGGGGTGGGTGGGGGTGATCTGAGTGCTGGGGTTCTCTCCGCCCTGCCCTGACTGCCCTTCCTCAGAAGGACCCACCTAGAGGGAGAGCCCTTCCTGGCCAGCTCTCCTTCCCCAGCCACCCTGTGTGTCCGTGGGGAGGGACCAGGTCACAGTCTCCGGGCTGGGCCCTGCCAGGAAACTCCTACTCCTGCTTCTCCTACTGCTGCTCCCTTGGCATCTTGCCTGAGGCAGCCGCTCCCTCTGGGAAAAGCTGAAGAGCAGAAGGAAGGAATCAGAGAAACGCATAGCCCGCATGCCACAGAAGAGGATCCAGAGACGACAAGCAGAAAAACCTGTTCCCTGCTCTAATCCCCTCAAGGCATTAGTTTTCACTGTAAGATCAAAGATTATGTTGGGCCAGAGTGATAGGACAGTGGGCAGGGCACTTGTCTTGCACATGCCAACCTGGGTTCAATCCCTGGCATCCCATATGAGACAACCAAGTCTCAGGATTACCTGAGTGCAGAGCCAGGGAGGAAGCCCTGAGCACCGCTGGGTGGGGCCCCAACTCTCCCCCTCAAAAAGGAGTAAGGATGATATTATTTCTCTCTCCTGCTCCCGCTCCATCTCTGTCTCTCTCGCCTTTGTGTCTCTCACACACATACACACCTCATGGGTTTAAGGGGGACTGGTCTGCTGGGCTCTGGCCCACTCTGGGAGTGCCCACACTGGCACAGAACCCCAGACCGTGGCACACTCCTGCCTCCCTCACTCCCAAGGCAGCAGTGAGGGGCTTTGCACAAACGTGGCAGAGTAACTTTCCACCCACCTACGGCCCCTGGGAGCTCTCCAGCTTTCGGATCTAGGCCTAAATCTTTTTAATGTCCCTCCCCCTGGACTCTAATGGGTCTAACCACGTCCTTAGCCCCACCTTACCTGGTCTCTGCCCCACTCCAGGCCAGGGGTGGGCCTAGGGAGGTGCCAAGCTCACTCCTGCCCGGGGGATTTTTCCCCCATTGTTCCAGTGGCCCAGGACATTCTTTTCCGTTCTACTGACTAGAGTGTGTGCCTTGACTGAGCATGGCAGCCACACTGTGAGGGCTGGACTACAGCTCCCCAGCTCTGCAGCCTTCACCTCTCTGGGCCTCTATGTGAGCTTGAGTTTTCTATTGCTCTGTGGAATGTCTTTATTTCAGACCGGAAGGCCATGAGCAAGAGGGTACAGCTTCTTTTCCTGGGACTCAATTTCCATATCAGAAGCCAAGATTTTTTTTTCTTTTTTGGACCCCACCCGGCGATGCTCAGGGGGTTACTCCTGTCTCTGCACTCAGGAATTACTCCTGGTGGTGCTTGGGGGACCATATAGGACGTCAGAGGCCTAACTCTGGTCAGCGTGTACAAGGCAAAGCCCTACCTGCTGTGCTACCGCTCTAGCCCAGAAGCCAAAGCTTTCTTGGGCAGTTCACATGCTTTGAGGCACATGCCACGGACACAGAAAAGTTATGTACTTAGACCCTCAGTGGCCTGGGCCCAAGATCTGGATCTGCCATTCACCGCGTGACCTCAGACAGGACACTTAACCTCCCTGTGCCTGTTACTCCACTCAGCACTCGGCCCAATGCGTGCTGTACTATCGCTCTGGCCCAGGAACGTTTGCCTTCAAGACCTGGCAGCCACTGCTTTGCAAACAGCGGGGACAACACTTCCTGTCACCTCATCTCCAGAGGCAGACAGGAGCCGTGGCATTGCAGGGTCTTAGCGCTGCAGAGCAACCCCCTTTCCTGAAGATAGGAGTTCATTTCTCAGGTGGCTTACAGGCAAAATGAGCAAACAGGGCCACTCCAATTACCCGGTGAACCCAGGGTGAACTCTGCCACAAAAGATGCTGTCAGACCCTTTCCCAGAACGGCTGATTATCACGGCACATGCAGCTCGTAGCTGCTGGATTTGATGAGAGGGGGGGGGCCCCTCTGCCTTCACCCTCTCTTCCGTGGTGTGTCAAAGCTCTGTATCTAGCTCTGGTTTCGGATTTCTTCAATAAAACATTTCTTTCTCTTCTGTGGGGTTTTCTGGGTTGGCAGGAGATTTTAAGTTTTGTTGCTATTGATGATGGTAATTTTTCTCCTCCTCCTCCTCCTCCTCCTCCTCCTGTTTAGTGCTCTGCAGGCTGTGGTGCTCGCATACCGGGTCTTGTGGCTCAGCCGGGTAGGGATTCCTGCTGGCGCCCACGTGCCGGCTTGCTAAGGTTGGTGAACTCTCACGTCCTTCTAGTACCAGGCTGAGGGATTGTGTTTGTATGTATGTGGTGGCACCAGGGATTTGAACTCAAGACCCAATGAGATAGGCAGGTAGATAAGAAAGTCCTGCTTGTGGCAATGAAATTCTTGGGAAGTAATAAAACAAATAACCCAAGACTACAAAGAGCCCACCTGTGAGTTCAGGAACTAAGACTTTCAGACTTTCTCTGGTGACAAGAGACCCAGAGAAGGTTGGACACCCCCCCCCCCTCTCCAAGAGAAGCTCCAGCAGAAGCAAAGGCCAAGGAAAGGACCCCTAGCAAAGGACTCTTACCTGGGTAGAAGCCCTATGAGAGGAAGTTTGGGAAAACAACTATAAGAGACCTTGAGCAAAAGAAGCATGTACATATGCTGCCTGTGCCCATGTGGCCGAGCATGTGTGGCACCAAGCACACAGCATACGTGACACTGAGAACACGTGGTATCAAGCACACGAGGCACCGAGCCCATGTGGCGCTGAGAACTCGTGGGCACTGAACACGTGGCACTGAACACGTGGCACTATACACGTGGCACCGACACACCCGAGCCATGTGTCATCCACACACCCCAGATGTGTACCGGTGCTCTTTGTCTCTAGAGAAGCCCGTGTTCTCCCTTGAGAGTTACTCTCACTTTCTCTTCTTCCCTTTCTAAAAGCCTCCACATAAAATATTTTACTTCATTGCTGTCTAATCCTGAAATTCTTTCTGTGAGACAAGATAAAAAAACCTAAAAGGCCTGGGGAGGGCCCAGGGCTGGCCGAGAAGACCACGTGGACATCAGGTGTGGTTTGATGGTCACAGGTGGAGCTAGCAGGGCTCTGGACAGTGCCACGCAGGGCTATCTGCAGACTTTATCAGTCCTCCCAGCAGGTCCGGCTGGCAGAGGAGACTTAGAAAGTGACCTCGTCTCTCCTCTCGCCTCACATTAGCGAATCTCAGTCGCAACTGCTCTGCCCACTTTGGGCCCATCCATATTTTTTCCCAGGTTCATGTTGAACTTTTTCTAGGAAGGTCAAGCTTAGCGTAAATACAGGGAGTGGCTTTATTAGTTTTGTTTTTAAGAAGTGAAAAGAAAATAAACCAAAACAGAAAGCAGAAAGACACCTTGGCACACAGTGCTTCCCGCTGGAGTCCAGTCTGTACCCTGGGGTCCTCAGCAACCAGTCTGGGGGCTCCTGCGTGGTGCCTCGCCCACTCCTGCATTTCTCTCTGCTTCCCAGGCGGTCTCTTACTCTTCAAGGAGGGGGCCTTTGGGGTTGAAGGAACACCAGGAAGGGAGCGTGAAGTGTCAATGTCCCTCTGAACCAGGACCTGCTACTCAAACCAGAAAATGTCCCGGGGCTTGCTCTGCGTGGCTTATTCCCTGCCGTTCCCAAGCCACGCGTCTGGAGGTAGGTGGTATTCGCCAGAATTCCCATTTTATGAAGAGAAAACAGAGGCACAGAGAACGCAAAGCGATGCTCCCGAGGTCACACAGCTGCTGAGGGCCAGTTCAGCCTCCCAGTTCTTTCCCTCCTGACAGTGGTGGTAGTGGGAGTCTCTCCCCAGCGATTGCTGCAAACCAGCTCCCTCAAAGTCTGGGACGGGAGTCGGTGCCGGGTCTGTACGTCCTGGTCGCGAAGCCTGTGGCATGGTCCAACCTTCCAGGGATGAGTGACGTGCGGGGCCTTGTGGGGACCACGCCGCTGCAGGTGGGCTAGGCGGGGCACTGCAGGTTGCAGAAGTCAGCCGAGGAGAAGAGCCCCAGCACGTTGACCAGCGGGAACATGAGAAGCGCCCCCAAGCAGCGAGCCCAGCTGCACCGCCGCCCCGCACCATAAGAGGGCGCTGCGACTGCGGTCGCGCAGGATCACACCCAGCATCACCTTGATGTAGCTCAGGGTGCCGTTGAAGAGCACCCAGGAGGCCACCTGGGAACATGGTGGGAGAGGTGAAGCTGCGTGAAGGGGCTTGGGGGCGAGTCCCACGGGTGAAGGGAACCCCTAAGTTCAAGGAGAGCCTTTTGGGGCCGGAGCGATAGTACAGCGGGAAGGCGTTTGCCTTGCAGGCAGTCAACCGGCATTTGATTTCGGCATCCCATATGGTCCCTGAGCACCGCCAGGAGTAATTCCTGAGTGCAGAGCCAGGAGTAACCCCCTGAGCATCACCGGGTGTGACTAAAAAAAAAAAAATCAGGGGCCTGGAGCGATAGCCCAGCAGGTAAGGCGTTTGCCTTGCACGCCGGCTGGCCCCTGCCAGCCCGGGTTCCATCCCTGGCATCCCATATGGTCCCCCGAGCACCGCCAGGAGTAATTCCTGAGTGCAGAGCCAGGAGAAACCCCTGAGCATTGCCGGGTGTGACCCAAAAAAGCAAAAAAAAAAAAAAAATCAAACAAACAAAAAAGGAACACCGATTTTGTTTTTTGGGCCATACTCAGTGACGCATAGGGCTTACTCCTGGCTCTGTGCTAAGGCATAGTAGTAATTCCTGGGCCAGAGCGGATAGTACAGTGGGTAGGACATTTGCCTTGGGATCGATCCTCGGCATCCTCTATGGCCCCCTGAGCACCAACAAGAATGATCCTTGAGCACAGAACCAGGAGTAATGCCTGAGCAACATTGCCAGGTGTGACCCAAAAAAGATGAAAAAAAAAAAAAAGGAATAATAATTCCTGGCAGATCTCAGAGGACCATGAGGTGCCGGGGATTGAACCCATGTGGACCACGTGCAAGGTGAAGGCCCTACCCACTGTGCTATCGCCTCCATCTCCAAGCAGCGTGTGTGTGTGTGTGTGTGTGTGTGTGTGATGGGGGTTGGCCCCAACAGGGAAAAGGGGCTCCCCTGATTTAACCCCAAACATAACGGAGAGCTCATACTTCCCTCAGGCATGGAGAGTAGAGGGAGGCATGAGGCGGGAGGCTGGGCCAACCCCTGAGCGTCACCTTGCCCCTGAGCCTTTGATTCATGCTCTCTGGGGGTCTGGCCCCGAGTCCCCCAGACCCCCCATGGCCAGGTACTTACAATGAGGACTTCTCCTCCCCAGTGGCCCTGCAGGAGCGGCAGGGGCTCATCACCGCCATGGCCAGGTTGTAGGCCCCAAAGCTGGTCCCAAGCAGGGGCGGAACTCCCAGGAACAGCAGGGACCTAGGTCGGATAAGGGAGAGGATGAAGGAGGTGAGAATGCTGAGGGTCCCGGCAGGCTCCAGCCCCCTGCAGGAGGGGCAGGTGGGAGTCTCAGGGTGCTTCTGCGGGGGCCTGGCTCACCTCCCAGCTCTGAAACGACAGCCTGTGCCTGTGCCGTCACCCGTCAGGGGTGCAGGGCCTGGGCTTGCTGGGGTCCCCCACGGCACCGCAGTTTTCTCTTGCAATACCCCCACCTCATTCTGGGGACTGGGCTGGGCTCTGATCTCAGCAATCTGGGGACCCAGCTCAGGTCTTCACCTCTTGGTGTCGTGCGGGGACCACGCCGCTGCAGGTGGGCTAGGCGGGGCACTGCAGGTTGCAGAAGTCGGCCGAGGAGAAGAGCCCCAGCACGTTGACCAGCGGGAACATGAGAAGCGCCCAAGCAGCGAGCCCAGCTGCACCGCCGCCCCGCACCATAAGAGGGCGCTGCGACTGCGGTCGCGCAGGATCACACCCAGCATCACCTTGATGTAGCTATTAGGGAATGACACTTCCCTACAGGCCCTGCCCCTGGGTCTCCCTGGATCCCTGGGTGAGAGGAAAGGGTCTTCCCAGACTTTGGGTTCTCTGTGCTCCCAGGCTCTTGGGTACCGACTCTCAGATTCTCCCTCTTGTTAAAAGGTGTCTCGGACTCCTCAGGTCTCTACCCTCTCGTCCTGCTTCCTCCCAAGCCGCCAGCCCCTCACTCGGTCTTAAAGCCGTAGAGATGGGTATTTCCTCCCCTCCCTCCTCTGCTGCCACATCCTCTCTCTTGCTTTTTGGGGTCACACCCTGTGTTGCTCGGGAGTTACTCCTGGCTCTTTACTCAGGCTCACTCCTGGCAGTTCTTGGGAACTATCTATGATACCGGAGAGCAAACCCAGGTTGGCCGCATGCAAGGCAAGTGCCCTACCTGCACCAGCCATGAGTTAATATTTTCTAACTTTCCTGTCCTCGTTGACCTCTTTGCCCTGACTAATGGAGGTGGGTGTGAGCAGCTATGGGTGGGCAAGAGCCAGGGAGGGAGGCAGGGCTGAGGGGTGGATGGGAGGACGGAGGACCTGAGGTTGTGTGGCCTCAAGTCTGTGCTTCTCCTCCTGGGCCTGAAGATACTCATGGGAACCTCCTGGATTGTTCATTCAAAACTGAAACAATGGCCCTAGGCTGGCTCGGGCTGCGTCTTGCCCAGTCATTCTCCTGGAACTGCAGCTGTAGGGAGGAGCCGAGGACAGGGCTGACATCCAGGGACGCTGACCTGGGCCAGCCCCACCTCCGTCTGAGGGTTTCCATTTATAAATGAACTCAGTTCCTGCCTCCTTGCTCTTCCGCCTGAGTCAGTGGCAGCCCAAAGTAAACTTGGGCCTGTCCTGTGCTCAGCACCAGCCCAAATAAGCTCATTGCCTGCTCCCAGCAACCCTAACAAGTAGATCTGTTAGGACCCCACACGGCAGAATGGTGTCCCTGATGCACAGAGATGGGGTGACTTGTCCATTATCACGTAGCTAGTAAGTGGCCAAATGGAGATGTGAACCCAAGCAGTTAGTACAGTGAGCCTATACTGATACTGAATTCAAATCCGTTTATCCAGGGGTGGGGCTATGGGCGCACCCAGGGGAGTTCAGGGGCTATTTCTGTCACCTAGCTCAGGGAGTGAGCCCTGGCACTGCTCAGGGAACCATTTGTGGTGCTGGGGGACTCAATTGGGGTTAGCAGGATTCAAGTCAATCTTTAACTCCTGTACTATCTCTCTGGCCTTAAAAACATACTCTTTACCACTGTACTGATGCTATATCACATTAAGTTAAGCCCTACTACACTACCCCACACTGTATGAGGATATACTACTATGGTACTAAGCCATACTACACTACACTAGACCATTAAGCTATATCTCTGTATCACTGTATCACTGTCTTCCCGTTCATTGTCGATTTGCTCGAGCAATCTCCATATGATCTGTCTCATGCAAGTAGAGCCCAAGGGCATCTGCTCGCTCCAGGAACATGAAGAGCCTCAAACCATTCCATCAGGTCATGGGAATGAGGTCTATAATTGTTACTGGTATTTGGCATATCAAATACGACACGGGTAGCTTGCCAGGCTCTGCCGTGCGACCATTAAGCTATACTGTATTATGTTACACTGTACCATGCTATACTACTATACTAAATAATAGTACACTATACCACACCAATGATATACTACTACTGCATTAAACAATGCTATACTACAGTAGACTATTCCACATTATATTATACACATTGTACTATACTACCCTACAATTAGTGCAGTAAGCTATTCTGTACTATGTTACACTACACTGTACCATGCTATACTACTATACTAAACCATACTACACTATACCACACTGTATGATGCTATACCACTACTTTAGTAATCTATACTACACTACACCAGACTATACTACATTACATTATACTACACTGTACTACATTACCCTACAACATACTGCATTAATCTATACTGTACTATACTATATACATCACACTACTTACTATAATACACTACACTGTACAATGCTATATCACTACTGTACTAAACCATACTACACTATACCAGACTATATTACATTATATTATACTACACAGTACTGCATTACCCTACAACATACTGCTTTAAGCTATACTGTACTATGCCACAGTACGCTATACTATATACATCACACGACACCACACTGTACAATGCTATACTACTACTGCACTAAGCCATACTACACTACACCAGACTACACTACATTACATTATGCTACACTGTACTACATTACCCTACAACATACTGCATTAAGCTATACCATACTACACCACACTACACTATACTATATACATCACACTACACACTATACTACACTACACTGTTATACTATACTGCACTACACTATACATTTTGCTGCACTGCACTATGCTAAGTTATACAACACTATACTACACCATTCTGTCCTAAACTATACTGTAAAGCACTCCATTACAATGTGGCACACCGTACAATACTATAGCATACATTACACTCTACACTGTACTAGACTATACTTACAAAGCTACGCTACACTGCAATATGCCAACGCTGCAGCCTGGTACACAGAGCTGAGTATTCGGCATTCTGCACAACCCAGTTGACCGAGTTCTCCGCGGCCTAAGTAGAGTGTACCTGTTGGGCAGGAACATGGAGATGAAACAGGCGAGAGGGTTAGCCATGGAGTTGAGCGTGGCGACCAGGTGGTAGGCGACGGGCCCGTAGGGCAGGCAGGAGTAGGTCTGCACGGAGGGCAGCACCCCGTTGGTGAGCGCGTTCACAAAGGTCACCAGCACGTAGATGAAGGTCAGCTGGAACGGGCCACTGGAGGGCGCCTTCTCCTCCAGCTGTACAGGGCTCTTGCGGCCACTGTCCGCCAAGCTGGGGGTGCTCGAGCACCGTCTTCCCGCAGCCTGATGGAGCTGAGGGTGACCTGGGAGGTGAAGAGGTCTTGGGTGGAGCTTTCCCTGCGCCTGGATTGACGCTGGAGGAAAAAGAAGGAGACCAGGCAGCCGATCATCATGAAGTTGAGCAGGAGGAAGAACACGAAGGGGGCGAAGCGGGCGGGGGAGGTAGCGAGTCTCCATGGAGCTTCCGGGGAGGGCTGTGTGGCTGGTCACTGCCTGGGGAAAGGGAAGGCAAAGGGGCAGAGGGGGAGAGAGAATGAGGCAGTGATACCAATAATGTCCTAGACAGCCCGGGGATACACTGTCACTCATGAAGAACTGCCAAGGTATTGAGGCAAGTGCACAGCGTCTGTGCCCTGAGAAAAAGGGGCGGGTGCACCAATGCTCAGGGATCACTCCTGACTGCACTCAGGGATCACACCTGACTCTGCACTCAGGGGCCCCTATGGGGTGCCGGGAATGGAACTTGAGGCAGGTGGTGTGGGAGGCACGTGCCCTCCTGCTGTTCTAGCACTTGAACCCCAGGATCCCAGCCCCTGTGTTCTTAACAGCCCTAACCGCCCTTGTGGTGGGCACCTTCCCCAGGCTGGAGGGGCGGGAGTGCAGTTTATCTGCAGGTTGCAAGAGGGCTCTCTGTGCTGCTCTTCCCCTCTCGACTGCCCTCCAGGGCAGACAGTGGCCCTCCTTGTGCTGGAGTGTGTCTGTACCGAGGTGGGAAGCTGCAGGGTGGCGCCCCGGGGAACCTGCTGGTGACATGCTGTGAGGCCAGAAATCTTTTTAAGAGACTCCCAGGCCAGGAGCAGGAGCAATAGTCCAGTGGGTAGGGTGCTTGCCTTGTTCGCAGCCGACCTGGGTTCGATCCCCGGCATCCCATATGGTCCCCTGAGCACCGCCAGGAGTAATTCCTGAGCAAAGAGCCAGGAGTAACCCCTGAGAATTGCCAATGCGTGACCCAAAAAAAGCAACAAAACAAAAAAAAAAAAAAAAAAAAAGAGAGATTCCCAGTCCTCTAAATGTCTCTATGTGACAGTTCCAAAAGTTGAAATATCAATGAACTCAAATCATTCCATTAGAATAAACAAACCTGGGGCCAGAGTGATGGTACAGAGGGTAGGACATTTGCCTTGCATGAGGCTGACCGCTCCCTTCCAAAAAAACAAAGATTAAAAAAGAACCTCACATTTATCGGGTGATAGTATAGCAGGTAGGGCCTTGCATGTGGTCAACCTGGGATCAATTCTGGGCACCCCATGTGGTTCCCTGAGCCTGATGGGAGTAAGCCCTGAGCATTCCAGATGGGGCACAAAAATAAACAAACAAAAAAGAGAACTATTTGGGGGCGGAATGATGGTGCAGTGGGTAGGGCATTTGCCTTGCATGCAGCCGACCAAGGTTTGATCTCCAGTATCCCATATGGTCCCCCAACCATCTCCAGGAGTAATTCCTGAGTGCAGAGCCAGAACTAACCCCTGAGCATTGCTGGGTGTGGCTCAAGAACAATACAAAGCCAAAAAAAAAAAAAGACACCTTGTTCACAGGGCCAGGGAGCTGCGCTGTGGTGGGAGGCCCAGGTTCCAGCTGCTGTCCCACTGGTCCCCCCAGCACCTCCGGGTGTGGCCTGTGACCTGGGGCCAGTGGTTTACAACTATGTAGCAGCACTGTGCTTTGGAACCGACTAGACAGAGGTGAACTGTTCAAGAGCAAGAGAACAAAGGCGCCGAGTGTCTCTGAGAATCTGCGGGCTCAGCCCCGGCCATGCGTGAGCACCTGTGGGACTGGAATTCACCCAAGTCCACCATCCTGCTCTGCCGCTCTGAATGCCAAACCCCGGCGAAGGAGGAGTTGCAGGTGACAGCAGCGTCCCTGGGCTGGTCTCAGACAGGCACAGACTGGGGCCAGTGCGTTCTGAAGGCCAAGCTCCAGCTCCCAAACTCGTCGACCCCAAGGACCTCAGAAGAGCCCCAGGCTCGGAGCCTCTTACTTAATTGGTGGGGACGAGGTTGGGTGCTCTGGGGGCAGCTGTAGCTCCCACAAGAGTTAAAAGCAGAACTTGTTACGTTTTCCCCATTTCTGACCTCCTTTGCTCCCAGGAAGATCAACCCAGCCGGTGTTTCCAAAAAATCCCTCACATTTGAGTTTGAATCAAACCTTTCCTGCTGCCAAACTTCTTTTTATTTCTTCCATTTTTAAAGAAAGACAGACTGCCACATGCAGCGCCTCACGTGGGTGTGTCTGGAGTCTCGGAAGCCTGCCTACTCCACGCTCTTCTACAAATGAACCTTGAGAGCTTATTTGGAGGAGCTGGAGTGATAAGTACAATGGTAGTGGTTTACCTAGCCTGTGGCCGACCGGGGTTCAATCCCCGGCATCCCATATGGTTCCCGAGCACCTCCAGGAGTAATTCCTGAGGGGCAGAGCCAGGAGTAACTCCTGAGCATCATGGGGTGTGACCCAAAAGGGAGGAGAGAGAGAGAGAGAGAGAGAGAGAGAGAGAGAGAGAGAGAGAGAGAGAGAGAGAGCTTTTTGGAGAGTCTAGCAGGGCAACACAGCTACTGGCATACCCTCCACCAATGACCTGTCCATCTCTATTCGGGGAAGGCCGTCCTCTTTGACTGAGCATGCAGCTTCAGGAGGGGATGCACAAGGAGCGGAGATGGAGGAAGGGGACACCTGCCTAGCCAGCCAGATCAGCCTAATCAACCCTGGCACTTAATAGGGAGTGACAGATGTCACAACAGGTCGCTCTCACATCTGCTGCCAAACTCTTGACACAATCCCCACAGTTGGTTCTGCCTCCTTTCCCCGAGGGGGTGCAGCCACAATCCAAGGCACTAGGACCCCCGCCCCCGACCATCAGGAAACCAGCTGCCTGCTTCATCTTACTGTGACCAGGCCCAGGGGCCACCCCCGACTTGGGATATTGCTGGGGTACCTGGGTGATGCTGGTCTCCCAA
The DNA here is from genome assembly GCA_021461705.1 of Cryptotis parvus. NCBI lineage: Eukaryota > Metazoa > Chordata > Mammalia > Eulipotyphla > Soricidae > Cryptotis > Cryptotis parvus. The sequence continues at coordinate 55,682 of JAJIBD010011927.1, forward strand.
GTGGTCTCAGGACTAGAGGTATTGTCAGGTGTTGTGAGCGTTGACACAGGTGGTGAGGCCTGAGCCCTGGGCAAGAGCCACCAGGGCGGGCAGGGAAACCACTGAGTCCTTCGCCCACAAAGTAGGTGGTGAGGTAGCGGCGCAGCCAGGCGGTTCATGAAGGGCAGGAAGGTGACGGAGGAGGTGCAGTCCACCAGCGACAGGAAGAAGGTGAGGACCAACATGGCGATGCTGTGTTGGGCGCCCAGCACCCAGCTCGTGGTATTCCAGAGGAAGGTGAAGAGGATGCAGGCCACAGTGCCCACGCCCAGCACTGTGAAGA